>CAUHTR010000825.1:63387-102349 GCA_959609185.1 Schmidtea polychroa | reverse complement strand
NTTACTAAAGTTTTGGAATTCAAATTTTTGACAATTAATCCAGTTTCATCTGCGTTGTATATTTGCTCAGGTCGCAATCCTAGCCGTTGAATATTCGTCTTAAAATTTTCAATAAATGCAGGTACAGCAGAATCATTAGCGGATAATTTTTCTCCACAAATTTTGAGGATTCGAATTGAATGCCGTTTTTTAAATTTTTGAATCCAACCGTGGCTGCCTGAAAACAAAATGTCAGAGTTCAAATCACGATGAAATTCTAGCGCTTTGATTCTAAGCATATCATCGTTAATTATGTTATGCTTGAGTCTCTCATTTAAAAACCACTGATAAAGGGCCTTTTCAATATCTGGAAATTTAACTGTAGAAATTCTCTTAATTTTGTTCGTAGACTGGATAGAATTCTTTGCAAAATCTTTCATGTTTTCTTTGTTATTTCTGATCTTAGAAATTGTAGTTTTATTCACACCGTATTGTGCGCAAATATTGTTGGCTTTGGTACCATCTTCCAATGCAGTCAGGATATTACATTTATCCTCAATTGTTAGTTTCTGTTTTCATTTTATTCATTTATTCATATTCTTTTATTCATGTTTAAAATTGAATTTTATAGTACATACTTCATTAACAGTGCAATACCTCAGGTATAATAAATTTAACGTAAATCAAAAGTTATTTGAAAATTTAGCAATGTTAAACATTTACGTTAAACAAAATAAACAAAGCAAAATTTTCAAAAGTTCCTTTTATTGAATCACTTTTTTAATTTGAATCAAAAAAAGTTTCTTTTTACGTTAGTTTCTTTTTGTGAAAAGTTTCTTTTTGCGAAGTTGCCTTTTGTGAATCGTTACTGTACTTCCAATAATAATAAATAATAATAGTGATAATGGGTTGAGTATGTGTGTAAAATATAAATATTTTATAATATCAGGATATGGCTAATAAATAATTTACAAGACTTTGCAATAAACGAGTTTGATTAACAAAGAAATGAATATAATAATAAAGTTTAATAGGTTGAGTACGCGTGTAAAAATATTTTAGGTTTTTCACTAATATTTGCAATAATAATAATAATAATTATAATAATAATATTAATAATAATAAAAATAATAATAATACTATTGATAATAATAAATAATATTGATAATAATAAATAATATTGATAATAATAATAAATAATAATAATAATATTTGCAATATTAATAATTTTGATATTAATAATAATAATAATGAATCCCATGGGCGCGTTATTGTATTTGTTCTGAAAACAGATGTATTTTTTTAAAAAGTGATGAGTCATTGTCTTTGTTCTAAAAATAAACGAGTCAGTGATGAGTACTTTTGAATTACCTTTTGTTTGTTATGTATATTATTAGGTTTTAAAATTCTGAACCTTGGACCCTTGGACCTTCGAACTCACCATCAAAAGTCCTTTTGAATGATATATAATTGACCAACCATATACCTTCGAAGATATGACCATTAGATAGACCTCTCAAATACCTTTGGAATGATATATATATATATATATATATATATATATATATATATATATATATATATATATATATATATATATATATATATATATATATATATATATATGTATATATATGTTAAATGTTTACTCTTAGTTTGTGTCTAATTTGTATAGATTATTTAGGAAATTTGATGAGCCCGAAAGAGTCTCCGTTAAAACTTGTGGCGGGACAATCGGGGTGCGTGTGTATCTGCGTGCTTATTACACCCCAAATAAAACGTATAATAAAATTAACAACAACACTTATAAACGATAACAAATTTTATTAAAGAAATAATATATATAAAATAGTCGACCTGAAACCTCGACTCGTAGAAATTGGACCAGTCTTTATAATTTTCTTTTCTATCTTTTTCGGGATTCTATTCTTGAATTGTTAATGTTTGATAATATTCCTTTTAATATTTTTCAGAACTTTAATCTCGAACTGTTTAGGTTTTATAATTTTCATTTTTATCTTTTTCGGGATTCTATTCTTGAATTGTTAATGTTTGATAATATTCATTTTAATATTTTTCAGAACTTTAATCTCGAATTGTTTAGGTTTTATAATTTTCTTTTTTATCTTTTTCTGGATTCTATTCTTGAATTGTAATGTTTGATAATGTTCCTTTTAATATTTTTCTGAACTTTAATCTTGAGTATCTTAAGATTAATCTTCTATATAACTTTCTGTTTTCTTGGTTTTTTAAATTTGAAATTCGATTTTTTTATTTTTGTCAATTTTTACTATAGCTATTAATTATCGCTATATAGTTTTTTTTAATAATTTTAGTTTCAGGAAATTGAGAACGCCAAAACAGAAGTAAAAACAAAAACTAATTGAGGTTCTGTTTTGGTTCATATTTAAAAAATGTAAAATTCTACTACAATTTATATATATATATATTATAAGGTTTTTAAAATTCGAAGGTTTTTTGAAGGACCCACCATTTTATTATCAATGTATTGATTTGCCTTTAAATTATTTGATATATATATATTTTATTATTATAATTATTATAATTATTATTATTATTATTATTATTATTATTATTATTATTATTATTATTATTATTATTATTATTATTATTATTATTATTATTATTATTATTATTATTATTATTATTATTATTATTATTATTATTATTATTATTATTATTATTATTATTATTATTATTATTATTATTATTATTTTATAAAGTAATGGTGTAAAATATTTTTGTAGGATGTCTCACTTGAATAAAATAAACAGTACAATTTTTTTTTTAAATTGGGTTTGAAAATCAAAATTGACACATTTCTTGAAATATTTAAATAGCATATATAAGTGGTTATTGGAGGCTTTATTTAGAATATTTTCAAATGTTTTATTAGGCTTCTAGAAGCTAATTATAGAAGCTGTAAAAAATTTAAAAATTTTTAGTTTGTGCCATTTTGAAATTTTAAATGTAAAAATTTTAAAAGTTTTTAGTAAAACAATTCATTATATTTACAACCAATGAGAATTAAGAGAAAGGAAATAAAAGAAAGATTGAAAGGTATTTTGGGGAAGAACATTGCTCAATTCCAGGAGATTGACAAGGACTATCTTATAGTCGAATATTCTTTCATTAAATACATTATTTGCAGCAAAAGGCTTAAATTATCATTTTGTTGTTTTAAATAATAAATGCTGCTATCAAGAACTTATCATATATATATATTATATATATATATGGAAAAGCCGTACGTGCCCAGCTCAAAATGCAGGTCAAACCAATTCAGACCCAGAACAATGTGCCATAAACCTTTGTGATAGTGTGATAATTGTCAAAAATATAAATAGCTCTGGTCTATAATTAATCAAATCTTGGGGTAAAGTAATCATCACCATAGAGATGAAATTGATGATGTAGGGACCTAAAGAAAGTCGGACACATGCCTTCTATCGGTAGACCGTGAACCTATGGGAGTACCTGACAATTATAGTATACGGTTGTATGCTCACTTTATGCTGGTACTCAAACCCTTGATACATCACCAACGTTGATCTCTCAACGGGTATCAAGTGGTAACACACCATTGTATTCTGGGTTTCGCTGGAAACAGCACGACGAAGTAAATTGTATGCTTACCCGTAACCCACCATACATGAGTAATAGGAAAACGAGGAAAACATTATCGCAAGAGGAACGTACAGTAAGACAATTTACTATTTTTTTCAAAGGAGAAAAGATTAAAAAGGCCGCTAGGCAAAGTTTGTTAAAAGGAGACGATATAGTTGAAATATCATTAAATAAGGTGATTATTTCAACTATAGAAGGAAGCTTAAATTCAGATACAATCGGCATTTTGTCTCAGGTAGGGGGAAGAACTCGACAGTAGAGCAAAATGGTAAAATGAAATATAGAAGATAGAACTAGTGGAAAGAGAAATAAACGAATTGAGTTAAGTCAAGGAGTAAATAAAAGAGGTGATTATTGTTGCAGAACTTGCAGACCAGAGATACTTATCAAAGTCAGAATAAGCATTTTATTTCGATATTCGGAGATTTCTAAATTATAGTTTATACGAATTTGATTACAAATATACGCTGAGTGCTGTTTATCTAATTGTTTTATAGAACACGTCACTCAAAAACACTGACGTTAATATTTATTTAATTAGAACTGAACAATTAAAAAACATTTAAACACCCACCCTTCCCTAATAAAATTTTTTTCAAGCCAAATATCACATGGATCATATTCCTAGTAATCCTCTTTAAATAGAAATAGCAAATTAATAATAAATTCTACTAAACTCTGGAATATTGAAGTACGAAACCATTAAAATGTTCTGAATATCCACTTATTATCACAGTAACCCCATACCTACACACAGCCAAAAACACTTCAGAGGCAATCTACAACTTTGTCAATGGCTTTACCAGGTTTGTTTTTATTTCCCAAAATTCAAATAATTACCAAAAATAATAACAATATATAAAATGGCTTTTAAATCATAAAAATAATATTGTTAGTAAATTTATAGGAATTTGTTTAAATGGATTATTCTCATTAATTGTTTGGACAATGGGAAAAAATAAAGAAAGATTGGAAGATTGTGGCAACGCGTGTGGAAATGTTTAACAACCATTGGGTGATATGAAATGCATTGTTTTTGAACAATCAATCAAAGTTTCCCAATGGGATAAATTCATTTATTCTAAATTTTCAAGTTGAATGAAGAATATATTACAAATAAAGTCTTGATAGAGATTAATGATGGAGTATATTCGATAAATTATTTACTAGACTTGATAAGCAGTACCTGTACGGCATATGATAGTACTGGAGGCTGTAATTATCCTACATGGTTGTCATTACCCAATTATCAGTTCCTTCAAAATGCCCATTGTAACATTTCAAAATTCTTTGTTTTTTTGTCAAACCGCTTGCCTTAGCATGTCGAATTGTGTGATATGGCTGCTGTGTGTAGTCGGCGCCGGCTTGGGAGCGATGCAGATATGGCAAATGCATAGGGCGGTATGATCAAGGGCGGCAAATTGACCGATTTTTTTGCATTTTTTTAAATTTTATTAAAATATTAAAAATTATAAAATGTTCTAATTTATATTAATAATTTCGCTAATTTTAATATGACTTTCAGAATTTGTATAAAAATATACATAAGGATAGATATCTATAATAATAATTTTACATATTGCACTTAGAGGCAATTCCGATAAATTATTCAAAGACGACAACGGAAATATTATGAAAATCATTGAGTTCTCGGCAAAGTTCGATCCAGTAATGAAAGAGCATTTAAGAAGGATAAAAAATAAAGAAATATATCAGCACTATTAAGGAAAAAATATTCAAAATGAAATTATACAGATTTTGGGCAAATCCGTTAAAGAAAAGAAAATGCATATCTCTATTAAAAGAAAGTAAATATTATTCTCTGATTGTCGACTGTACACCGGATATGTCGCACACAAAACAAATGACATTAATCGTACGTTTTGTATCAATTTTATCGTCTCGCGACAAACATGGTAATTATGTTAATGTCCGTGAGCATTTTTTCTGGAATTTGTAGATATTTACAGCAGCACAGGAGCTGGAATGTCAAATTTAAACAAAGACATATGACTCATCAAGGTCATTGAAACAAAGACCATGACTCATCCGATGACTCATCAAATTTCTCAAGGTCATTTAAACAAAGATCATGACTCATCCTATGACTCACCAAGGTCATTTTCAAGGACATGTTAGTCATAATATGACTCATCAAGGGCAAAAAAATTTTTCAAGGTCATTTAAACAAAGGCCATGACTCATCAAGGTCACTTTCAAGGTCATATGACTCATACTATGACTCATCAAGGTCATCTTCAAGGTCATATGACTCATCCGATGAGTCATAAAAATTTTCAAGGTAATTTAAACAAAGACCATGACTCATTCAAGGTCATTCTCAAGGTCATATGCCTCACCCAAGGTCATATGACTCATACTATGACTCATCAAAAATTTTCAAGGTCATTTTCAAGGTCATATGACTCATACTATGACTCATCAAAAATTTTCAAGGTCATTTTCAAGGTCATCTGAATCATCCTATGACTCATCAAGGTCATTGCCAAGGTCACATGAGTTATCGCGATGATTCATCAAGGTCATATTATTATTTTTAAAAAATATTATTATTTTTATTATTATTTTTTCAAAATATTATTAAGTGTGCTAGCGGTGCCCTACTATTTGGCATGCCAAAAGTTATCGTTCCCATCATTTTATTTCATCGATCGATAGCTTATTTTGAAGCATGGTGCAAGACCTTTCGAATGACTTATAATGGTCATCACCATCATTAATATTAGCAAAGTTATTAACATTTTCCCGAGACCATTTTCAATGTCATTTGACTATTTTATTATTATTTTTTAAAATATTATTTTTTTTCAAGGTCATATTTTAAAATTTAAATTTACAGAGTTCCCCCCAACGAACATTATTCAACGATAGCTCATTTGAAAGCCCAATCCAGGACCTTTCGATTGAGCCATATATCTCATTATTAACATTATTATTTCTAAAGATATTATTATTATTATTATAATTATTATTATTATTTTTCAAAATATTATTATTTTCAATGTCATATTATTATTTTTCAAAATATTATTATTTTCAAGGTCATATTATTATTTTTCAAAATATTATTATTTTCAAGGTCATATTATTATTTTTCAAAATATTATTATTTTCAAGGTCATATTATTATTTTATTTTTGTTTTAATTATCGATTACGTAATAATTTAATTTTGTTTAAATCGTTGATTATATGATAATATTATTATTTTTTGTTTTAATTATCAATTACGTAATAATTTAATTTTGTTTAAATCGTTAATTATATATATTTTTTTAAATTATCGATTACTTAATAATTTAATTTTGTTTAAATCGTTGATTATATAATAATATTTTTATTTTTGTTTTAATTATCAATTACATAATAATTTAATTTTGTTTAAATCGTCGATTATATAATAATATTTTTATTTTTGTTTTAATTATCAATTACATAATAATTTAATTTTGTTTAAATCGTTGATTATATAATAATATTTTTATTTTTGTTTAAATTATCGATTATGCAATAATTTAATTTTGTTTAAATCGTTGATTATATTATTATTTTTTTGTTTTAATTATCGATTACGCAATAATTTAATTTATCATTATTATTGGGAAAGATATTAACGCCCGCGCGGAAGATGTTATTTATTATTTTCAAAGTTTTAATCAATATTATTATTATTATAATTATTATTATTATTATTATTATTATAATAATAATAATAATTATTATTATTATTATTATTATTATTATTATTATTATTATTATTATTATTAATATTTCTAAAGTTATTTTGAAAGTTATTTTGAAAATTCTTCTTCTTATTATTATTATTATAATTTGCAAATATTCATAAAACCTAATTTCTACGTCCATTTCATGCTTTTCAGCATTTTCATCATTTGCATGAATATTTTAATAATTTTCAATATTTTCATTATTATTTCAGGAACATTTTCATTAGTTACATGAACATTTTCATCAAATATTTTTCAAAGTAATATTTCCGTTAGCTTATTTTCAAACAGTTTTTTCACAGTTCTTATTATTACTATAATTATTATTATTATTATTATTATTATTATTATTATTATTATTATTATTATTATTATTATTATTATTATTATTATTATTATTATTATTATTATTATTATTATTATTATTATTATTATTATTATTATTATTATTATTATTATTATTAATATTATTATTATTATTATTATTATTATTATTATTATTATTATTATTATTATTATTATTATTATTATTATTATTATTATTATTATTATTATTATTATTATTATTATTATTATTATTATTATTATTATTATTATTATTATGATTATTATTGAAAATATTCATAAAACTTTATTTCTACGTCAATTTCATGATTTCAACATTTTCATCATTTGCATGAATATTTTAATAATTTTCATTATTTTCATAATTTTCTACATTTTCAATATTTTCACGATTTTCAACATTTTCATGATTTTCAACATTTTCACGATTTTCAGCATTTTCATGATTATTTCAGGAACATTTTCATCAAATATTTTTCAAAGTATTATTTTCAAAGAATTATTTTCAAAAAATTATTATTATTATTTTTTTTATTATTTGTAAAGTTCTAATTATTATTTTAATTTAGAAGTTTCATTATTATTATTTACTTAAATATTCATAAAACTTAATTTCTACGCCAATTACATGATTTTCAACATTTTCATCATTTGCATGATTATTTTAATAATTTTCCACATTTTCAATATTTTCACGATTTTCAACATTTTCATGATTATTTCAGGAATTTTTCATCGAATATTTTTCAAAGTATTATTTTCAAAGAATTATTTTCAAATTATTTTCAAAGTTTTTATCAATATTATTATTATTATTATTATTATTATTACTATTATTATTATTATTATTATTATTATTATTATTATTATTATTATTATTATTATTATTATTATTATTATTATTATTATTATTATTATTATTATTATTATTATTTGCGAAGTTCTTATTATTTTATTTTCGATGTTTTATTATTATTTACTTAAATATTCATAAAACTTAATTTCTGCATCAATTTACGATTTTCAATATTTGATGATTATTTTCAGGAACATTTTCAATAATGTTTAACGTTTTCATCATTTTCAATATTTTCATCATTTTCAATATTTTCACGATTTTCAACATTTTCCTCATTTTCAACATTTTCACGATTTTCAATATTTTCATGATTATTTTCTTCAAAATTCTTATTTTATTTATAAAATATTATTATTGTCATTTTCAAATTTCTTATTTTCAAAGTATATTATTATTATTATTATTATTATTATTATTATTATTATTATTATTATTATTATTATTATTATTATTATTATTATTATTATTATTATTATTATTATTATTATTATTATTATTATTATTATTATTATTATTATTATTATTATTATTATTATTATTATTATTATTATTATTATTATTATTATTATTATTATTATTATTATTATTTGCGAAGTTCTTATTATTTTATTTTCGATGTTTTATTATTATTTACTTAAATATTCATAAAACTTCATTTCTGCATCAATTTACGATTTTCAATATTTGATGATTATTTTCAGGAACATTTTCAATAATGTTTAACGTTTTCATCATTTTCAATATTTTCATCATTTTCAATATTTTCACGATTTTCAACATTTTCATGATTATTTTCTTCAAAATTCTTATTTTATTTATAAAATATTATTATTGTCATTTTCAAATTTCTTATTTTCAAAGTATATTATTATTATTATTATTATTATTATTATTATTATTATTATTATTATTATTATTATTATTATTATTATTATTATTATATACTCCTAGTCTATCCGACAAAATATTTTGTCCCCCTATGGGCACTGTTCACACTCAACAGGTTGCAAGGGTACTAGTCATGCTTATTATTATTGTTATACAATATGATGTTACTTAAACATTTGAAGGTTCAACCATGGTTACAATTTCTACATTTTGAAAACTCTAATTTGATTGGCTATCTCAATTTTTATAAATGTAAAAACAAAAGTAATTTAGTTATTAAGAAATTTATTTATTACTGATGATTTCTACAAGTAAAACTGTTGAATATGAATGTGTAAATCACAAAACACATTTGGTAACTTTATTATTTTGTCAATATTTTTTATATATGTCATTTATAGCAAGGAAGTCCTACTAGAAATAAGGAAAAATTAAGTCCAACCTATTCCGAAGATAAGCGTTCATTGAAATTTTTTAACAACACAGTTGAAGATTTTATAAATAATCATGATACTTACAGTGATAAGAAAATCATAAATATTTTAAAAATTTTCAAACATTCCTCTATTGAATATTTGATTGATTTATTTAATTATGATAAATGCATTTTAAAGTTATCTAGTTATTTAATGTATTTAGAAAAAATAGTGGTAAACAACGATTCACTGAATGAATACTTTTGGAGTTGTATGTATTTAAGGTTGAAACCGGGATATAGTAGATTGATTTATGAATGGATAGCAAAAGCCGATTTGATTGAAAATAAGCTAACGGAAAAACTGAACGATGTTAAGAAAAGGTATTTAACTTGCTCAATTTGTAAAGAAAATCAAGTTTCAGTTTTGTATTTACCGTGTGGTCACGTAATTGTTTGTTCTAAGTGTCACGAGAAGAATGTTCACAATTGTCAAGCCTGTTCAACACTGATTAATGAATATCATACTATATACATGTAAGTTCTCAATACAAATCAATACAATATCAAAGTCAAATGAATTATTACCATACATAATGACGGTTCTATAATGTAGAAAATTTTCAAACATTGAATAATATGAAATCATTTTGGTAATTAAATATATTGGGCGCAACTACCAAATGTTGGTGATATGATGAATGGAATGGTCTGGTATTTATAATATATGATATTATTTTAGATTATTCAGAATGAAATATACCCATGAGTTCATCAAAATGGAAAAAGATCTTCGCAAGAACCATGAAGATGTTGGAAAAGCAGAAGAAACCTTAACCAATATTTTAAAGCTGCCATTATATGTTGCAGTAGTATTGGTTATTATTGTTTCGTAAATAAATGTTTTAATTTGTTTTTATAAATTTATTGTTTTATTGTAATACTTTTTGATTAAAACATATTCATTTTGTTTTAATATTTGTATTAATTTTGAAATAGTGCTATTTATATATGGAAATTTACAATTTTATATTATATACAATTATATATACAATTATATTTACAATTATTATAAATCATAATGTTGCTTTTCTTCTGTCCATTCATTCTCCTCTGATATTACTGCCATAATCATCTTCGACATAATGCAAAGATAATATTTCTAATGTCTTTGTTAATCATGCCCATTTTTTGCAAAGTCTTTGTTAATTATGCACTTGTATTGCAAATTTATTAGTCATATATTATTTTTTCATGCCCTGACATAATATTATTATTTTTAATTTTATTATTATGATTATTTTATTTAACAATACCATATAGCAAATTTTTAGGCAATTTGATGAATAGTACATGGTTATTTTAAATATATAGCAATTTCTTAAGTAAAATATTTCCAGATAAATTTAAAAATTTAGTTAGAAATCCATGTTTTTTGGCTGTACCATTTAATTTAAATATTCCTGGATTCATAACAATTTTTTTATATAGTTGATAGTAATACCAATTATCTCAATTATTTAACTAGAAACATAACTGAATTCTTAGGTAATATAGTATTTTTGTGTATTTTTTAGTTAATTTATAAATATTATCTGACATTTTGATGTATCAATGCAATATACAACAAAGTAATCAATAAAAACCATAGCATATTGTAAGTTTTTATATATAGTCTGAATTTATCCGACAATATATTTTGTCCCCCTGTGTGTATTTGCCGTAAGGGTACTGCTTACATTCAACATGTCGCAAGAGTATATTAATTAAAGCACATGTATATTAGTTAAAAATTCTTAGGCAATTTAGTGAGAAATGGATGATCATAGATATCAGAAATTCGTGAATATTTCGAATGTAACTTACCGAATTCTCATTTCGAGCGACTAATTTATTGGTTAACTTTGTCATGTTTAGTCATTTAAAATAATATTTAGCAAAAGATAAGATATGAATATTAGTATTTCATAGGTAATTTATTCATCTAATGTTCATTACAATAGTTAATATAACTTGGTGAGAAATGCATGGTTATTAATATATTCATTGATAATTTTGGTAGAAAGTCTGTATCATTTGCAGTAAATTTCTATCTTTGTTTGAGGCAAAAGGAGTCATAATAGAAACATGATCATTTGTTATCAATTTACCAATTAAGGTGCTTATTAGTTAGAAATATAGGGTTACAATTCTTTTCTAATTTAATGAGATGATCATTGGGTGTAATATATCTTTGTGAGAAATACATGGTTAACATTTTTAAATAGGGATTTTTGAGTAACTTTTACCAAAACATTGATATTTTGTGTGATCAATTTATGAATATTGGTTAATTTTCTCTTTTATAGTCATTTAAAATAATATTTATATTTAAAATAATATATTTAAAATAATATTATAAAGCCCACTAAAAGATCAAAATTCACTAAAATCAATATTTTCTACAAATATTTCACCACATTTACCATCAAATACCTAACTAGAGATGAAATATATTGATCATAATTCTTCATCGATTCAGCCAATTATATAGCAATTATAACTTGATATATCTTTCAAAATCACAAATTTCAGTATATTTTACAATAATTTTCAAGTAGATTTCAAATATATCATCATGATAAAATTAGCTGGTTTCAACTTTAGATTTTCAATATTTAAAAGTTCATCAATATTCGTAGAAAATATATGAAAGAATTATTTAGTCAAAGTCAATATCATTACAAAGTCACCATAAAAATTAAATAATAACCACTTGATTATTGTAAAAACTCTAATTATTAACATAACTGTCATTAAAAATAATTTTTATTTAAAATTAAATTTAAAAACAAGTCAATAAAATATAGCAAATTATCAAGAAATTAATTAAATTTGTCTTAGAAATAACACTAAAACCTTAAATTTTAAAATATACTTTCAATTACTCACAAAAGGGTTAGTAATAATGTTAGTAAAATCCCGCTAACTCTAAAAAATTACCAATGAATTTAATGCTAATTAATAACCTAAAATTTGCCTAAATAAAATCATTAAAACATACCAGTAATATTACGACCAGTACCCTTACGAGCAGTACCAATTGTGAACAGTACCCTTACGAGCAGTACCAATTGTGAACAGTACCCATAGAGGGAGAAAATATCTTGTCGGATAAACTCAGAGTATATATATAATAAAACGAATTAACAATAACTCCATCAAATTGAATCTGTCAAATTATCACAAATTTTGATAAAAAATCTTATTCTAAAATGGTAAGGAGCGTAAAGTCGAAAGATAATTTTAATAACACAGAGATAAAATTAACAATATTATTCTCAGGTGGTAAGAATCTTCATTAAAGTTAGTAAATTATTTAATATTCTGTGATAAATTAATAATAAAATTCAAAAGGGTTAAAATAAGTGTTAGAATTATTCATTATTGCATTATAGAAGGTCGATGAAAATATACTGAGAAGTGGCATGGATATATATTAATATATTTTAAAATTATTTCATAAAATTTATAAATTTCGTAAAAATTCATAAAAATGATCACTTTAATAAAATATATTTAATACAATTTAAAAAATATTTGTGGGAAGGATATAAGTGATAATAATTAGTGGAAAATCGAGAATCGGCGGCTATAAGTGATGATGATATATAAATAAAATTCTTTCTATTATATGAGTTACTAATGAATTAAAATATTTTAATAATGTGATAAACATTTATTTGATAAAGTATTTAATCCCCAAATGATTATTTTATTACATAACAAACGGTGAATGGTATTTGACTGAGTAATTATGATAAATTCNATCACTTATATCCTTCCCACAAATATTTTTTAAATTGTATTAAATATATTTTATTAAAGTGATCATTTTTATGAATTTTTACGAAATTTATAAATTTTATGAAATAATTTTAAAATATATTAATATATATCCATGCCACTTCTCAGTATATTTTCATCGACCTTCTATAATGCAATAATGAATAATTCTAACACTTATTTTAACCCTTTTGAATTTTATTATTAATTTATCACAGAATATTAAATAATTTACTAACTTTAATGAAGATTCTTACCACCTGAGAATAATATTGTTAATTTTATCTCTGTGTTATTAAAATTATCTTTCGACTTTACGCTCCTTACCATTTTAGAATAAGATTTTTTATCAAAATTTGTGATAATTTGACAGATTCAATTTGATGGAGTTATTGTTAATTCGTTTTATTATATATATACTCTGAGTTTATCCGACAATATATTTTCTCCCTCTATGGGTACTGTTTACAATTGGTACTGCTCGTAAGGGTACTGATCGTAAAGTTACTGGTGTGTTTTAATGATTTTATTTAGGCAAATTTTAGGTTATTAATTAGCATTAAATTCATTGGTAATTTTTTAGAGTTAGCGGGATTTTACTAACATTATTACTAACCCTTTTGTGAGTAATTGAAAGTATATTTTAAAATTTAAGGTTTTAGTGTTATTTCTAAGACAAATTTAATTAATTTCTTGATAATTTGCTATATTTTATTGACTTGTTTTTAAATTTAATTTTAAATAAAAATTATTTTTAATGACAGTTATGTTAATAATTAGAGTTTTTACAATAATCAAGTGGTTATTATTTAATTTTTATGATGACTTTGTAATGATATTGACTTTGACTAAATAATTCTTTCATATATTTTCTACGAATATTGATGAACTTTTAAATATTGAAAATCTAAAGTTGAAACCAGCTAATTTTATCATGATGATATATTTGAAATCTACTTGAAAATTATTGTAAAATATACTGAAATTTGTGATTTTGAAAGATATATCACGTTATAATTGCTATATAATTGGCTGAATCGATGAAGAATTATGATCAATATATTTCATCTCTAGTTAGGTATTTGATGGTAAATGTGGTGAAATATTTGTAGAAAATATTGATTTTAGTGAATTTTGATCTTTTAGTGGGCTTTTACTACATGAATTTAGATAATAAATTATTTCAATGGAAGAATGTTTGTAACAATTAAATAAAATTCATATTTTGAAGAATTTCCTATGGATTTTAAGAGAATTGATATATTAAAGTCGGTTGGATTTAGTGAAGGTTCGGTTAAGATGGTAATATATGATTTTTAAGGGGGTGTTTAAAATGGTAGAAATATTTGGTGAGGGATCGGTTAAGGTGGACATGTTTTGAAATCTCTATTTAAATCGACAAAGTTCTTATTGGTAAAATATCAAATTTTCAAGGGAAATAGTCAGTATTTAGCTATGAATTAATAATAATTCAAGTGAAATTATATCGTTTATTAGGCTGTGATGAATGTTATTGCACAGTAATTTAGATTTATGTTTTAGAACAAGTTTTTATTAATTATCCACTGTTTGATTAAGTCGTTTAGGGTTAATGATCTATTTACTTGGTTTTGACAATGAAATATTTGAAATCTTTAGAATTAATTTGGATTGATATCAAAGGTTATTTCTTTAAATTATTTTATTTAAGAAGTTATTTTATTCATTGTGGGGATATCAGTGAAGGAAATTTGTGATTTTAATTAGATTTCTAGAAATTAAATCGGTTGAATATTAAGAGTAAAATCTATTGAAGGAATATTGTTATCGGATGGATAAATCTTTCAATGATATTTTGCTAAATTACCTTTGTTAAATATTATTTTAAATGACTATAAAAGAGAAAATTAACCAATATTCATAAATTGATCACACAAAATATCAATGTTTTGGTAAAAGTTACTCAAAAATCCCTATTTAAAAATGTTAACCATGTATTTCTCACAAAGATATATTACACCCAATGATCATCTCATTAAATTAGAAAAGAATTGTAACCCTATATTTCTAACTAATAAGCACCTTAATTGGTAAATTGATAACAAATGATCATGTTTCTATTATGACTCCTTTTGCCTCAAACAAAGATAGAAATTTACTGCAAATGATACAGACTTTCTACCAAAATTATCAATGAATATATTAATAACCATGCATTTCTCACCAAGTTATATTAACTATTGTAATGAACATTAGATGAATAAATTACCTATGAAATACTAAATATTCATATCTTATCTTTTGCTAAATATTATTTTAAATGACTAAACATGACAAAGTTAACCAATAAATTAGTCGCTCGAAATGAGAATTCGGTAAGTTACATTCGAAATATTCACGAATTTCTGATATCTATGATCATCCATTTCTCACTAAATTGCCTAAGAATTTTTAACTAATATACATGTGCTTTAATTAATATACTCTTGCGACATGTTGAATGTAAGCAGTACCCTTACGGCAAATACACACAGGGGGACAAAATATATTGTCGGATAAATTCAGACTATATATAAAAACTTACAATATGCTATGGTTTTTATTGATTACTTTGTTGTATATTGCATTGATACATCAAAATGTCAGATAATATTTATAAATTAACTAAAAAATACACAAAAATACTATATTACCTAAGAATTCAGTTATGTTTCTAGTTAAATAATTGAGATAATTGGTATTACTATCAACTATATAAAAAAATTGTTATGAATCCAGGAATATTTAAATTAAATGGTACAGCCAAAAACCATGGATTTCTAACTAAATTTTTAAATTTATCTGGAAATATTTTACTTAAGAAATTGCTATATATTTAAAATAACCATGTACTATTCATCAAATTGCCTAAAAATTTGCTATATGGTATTGTTAAATAAAATAATCATAATAATAAAATTAAAAATAATAATATTATGTCAGGGCATGAAAAAATAATATATGACTAATAAATTTGCAATACAAGTGCATAATTAACAAAGACTTTGCAAAAAATGGGCATGATTAACAAAGACATTAGAAATATTATCTTTGCATTATGTCGAAGATGATTATGGCAGTAATATCAGAGGAGAATGAATGGACAGAAGAAAAGCAACATTATGATTTATAATAATTGTAAATATAATTGTATATATAATTGTATATAATATAAAATTGTAAATTTCCATATATAAATAGCACTATTTCAAAATTAATACAAATATTAAAACAAAATGAATATGTTTTAATCAAAAAGTATTACAATAAAACAATAAATTTATAAAAACAAATTAAAACATTTATTTACGAAACAATAATAACCAATACTACTGCAACATATAATGGCAGCTTTAAAATATTGGTTAAGGTTTCTTCTGCTTTTCCAACATCTTCATGGTTTGTGCGAAGATCTTTTTCCATTTTGATGAACTCATGGGTATATTTCATTCTGAATAATCTAAAATAATATCATATATTATAAATACCAGACCATTCCATTCATCATATCACCAACATTTGGTAGTTGCGCCCAATATATTTAATTACCAAAATGATTTCATATTATTCAATGTTTGAAAATTTTCTACATTATAGAACCGTCATTATGTATGGTAATAATTCATTTGACTTTGATATTGTATTGATTTGTATTGAGAACTTACATGTATATAGTATGATATTCATTAATCAGTGTTGAACAGGCTTGACAATTGTGAACATTCTTCTCGTGACACTTAGAACAAACAATTACGTGACCACACGGTAAATACAAAACTGAAACTTGATTTTCTTTACAAATTGAGCAAGTTAAATACCTTTTCTTAACATCGTTCAGTTTTTCCGTTAGCTTATTTTCAATCAAATCGGCTTTTGCTATCCATTCATAAATCAATCTACTATATCCCGGTTTCAACCTTAAATACATACAACTCCAAAAGTATTCATTCAGTGAATCGTTGTTTACCACTATTTTTTCTAAATACATTAAATAACTAGATAACTTTAAAATGCATTTATCATAATTAAATAAATCAATCAAATATTCAATAGAGGAATGTTTGAAAATTTTTAAAATATTTATGATTTTCTTATCACTGTAAGTATCATGATTATTTATAAAATCTTCAACTGTGTTGTTAAAAAATTTCAATGAACGCTTATCTTCGGAATAGGTTGGACTTAATTTTTCCTTATTTCTAGTAGGACTTCCTTGCTATAAATGACATATATAAAAAATATTGACAAAATAATAAAGTTACCAAATGTGTTTTGTGATTTACACATTCATATTCAACAGTTTTACTTGTAGAAATCATCAGTAATAAATAAATTTCTTAATAACTAAATTACTTTTGTTTTTACATTTATAAAAATTGAGATAGCCAATCAAATTAGAGTTTTCAAAATGTAGAAATTGTAACCATGGTTGAACCTTCAAATGTTTAAGTAACATCATATTGTATAACAATAATAATAAGCATGACTAGTACCCTTGCAACCTGTTGAGTGTGAACAGTGCCCATAGGGGGACAAAATATTTTGTCGGATAGACTAGGAGTATATAATAATAATAATAATAATAATAATAATAATAATAATAATAATAATAATAATAATAATAATAATAATATACTTTGAAAATAAGAAATTTGAAAATGACAATAATAATATTTTATAAATAAAATAAGAATTTTGAAGAAAATAATCATGAAAATATTGAAAATCGTGAAAATGTTGAAAATGAGGAAAATGTTCCTGAAAATGTTGAAAATCGTGAAAATATTGAAAATGATGAAAATATTGAAAATGATGAAAACGTTAAACATTATTGAAAATGTTCCTGAAAATAATCATCAAATATTGAAAATCGTAAATTGATGCAGAAATGAAGTTTTATGAATATTTAAGTAAATAATAATAAAACATCGAAAATAAAATAATAAGAACTTCGCAAATAATAATAATAATAATAATAATAATAATAATAATAATAATAATAGTAATAATAATAATAATAATAATAATAATAATAATAATAATAATAATAATAATAATAATAATAATAATAATAATAATAATAATAATAATAATAATAATAATAATAATAATAATAATAATAATAATAATAATAATAATAATAATAATAATAATAATAATAATATTAATAATAATAATATTGATAAAAACTTTGAAAATAATTTGAAAATAATTCTTTGAAAATAATACTTTGCAAAATATTCGATGAAAAATTCCTGAAATAATCATGAAAATGTTGAAAATCGTGAAAATATTGAAAATGTAGAAAATTATTAAAATAATCATGCAAATGATGAAAATGATGAAAATCATGTAATTGACGTAGAAATTAAGTTTTATGAATATTTAATAATAATAATGAAACTTTTAAATTAAAATAATAATTAGAACTTTGCAAATAATAAAAAAAATAATAATAATAATTCTTTGAAAATAATTCTTTGAAAATAATACTTTGAAAATAATACTTTGAAAAATATTTGATGAAAATGTTCCTGAAATAATCATGAAAATGCTGAAAATCGTGAAAATGTTGAAAATCATGAAAATGTTGAAAATCGTGAAAATATTGAAAATGTAGAAAATTATGAAAATAATGAAAATTATTAAAATATTCATGCAAATGATGAAAATGTTGAAAATCATGAAATTGACGTAGAAATAAAGTTTTATGAATATTTTCAATAATAATCATAATAATAATAATAATAATAATAATAATAATAATAATAATAATAATAATAATAATAATAATAATAATAATAATAATAATAATAATAATAATAATAATAATAATAATAATAATAATAATAATAATAATAATAATAATAATAATAATAATAATAATAATAATAATAATAATAATAGTAACAAGATATATGCTCATTCGAAAGGTCTTGGATTGAGCTTTAAAATGAGCTATCAATGAATAATTTTCGTTGGCGGGAACTTTGAAAAAATTAAAAATAAAATAATAATATTTTTAAAAATAATAATATGACCTTGATGACTCATCGCGATGAATCATATGACCTTGGGAATAACCTTGGATGAGTCATGCGACCTTGAAAATGACCTTGATGAGTCATAGGATGACTCAGATGACCTTGAAAATTTTTGATGAGTCATAGTATGAGTCATATGCCCTTGAAAATTTTTTTGATGAATCATAGTATGAGTCATGTGTCCTTGAGAATGACCTTGGATGAGTCATACGACCTTGAGAATGACCTTGGATGAGTCACGTGACCTTGAGAATGACCTTGGATGAGTCATGGTCTTTGTTTAAATGACCTTGAAAATTTTTATGACTCATCGGATGAGTCATATGACCTTGAAAATGACCTTGATGAGTCATAGGATGACTCAGATGACCTTGGGAATGACCTTGGTGAGTCATAGGATGAGTCATGGTCTTTGTTTAAATGACCTTGAGAAATTTGATGAGTCATCGGATGAGTCATATGTCTTTGTTTAAATTTGACCTTGAAAAAAAATGTACTTTTAGACTTAGCATTTTTTAAAAATTTTACGACCGGGGGGGGGGGGGTGGGGGGGGGGTACTGTGCTAGCGGTGCCCTGTGCCAGCGGTGCCCAATCCATCTACTTTGGACGTAATAAAATTTACAGTAAATCAAAACTGTTGAAAAATTTTGCATTATATAAAATGATTTTCAATTTACATAAATAAAATATTAGAACAAAAATTTGATTTTTTAAAATTATTTCTGGAAAGAAAATTTCATGGTGGGACAATCTGTTGAAAAAATAATTATTAAAAATATTTTATCAAAAATTAATAATCTTTAATTACAGGAATCTCTGGAATGACGAAGCAAATTATGAGAGATTATAAGAGACAATTTTCACAAGTTATTTTCCCAATTATTTAACCATTGTTATAAGAAAACAAAATGAATTTTTAACAATGTAATTCAAGTGCCGCTATATTCTAGGGTTGTCTATATTAATATTATAAAAGCAATTAATACTGATTAAACAAGAGTAAAGAACTCGATAATTTTTTTTATCAATAATTTTACAGATTAAATTTTTCATGTTATGTTACTTAATCCCATGAAAAGTGAAAGAATTTAATCATGTCAAGTTTTATATAAAAACCAATAATAAATAAAAGTGCTTTGGTATCACGCAACAACTCTCAACAATATTTTGAAATTTATTGAAAACACAAAATATTGACAAATGGATTTTCTTGCACTTCAATGTTTTTGATATACTGGATTTCAATTGCTCTTCATTTACGGCGTTTACCTTTTGTTTCTACTCGATTTTCTACAGATTTTTCTTTTAACTTTTCATCTCTTATCTATTTTAAATTTTTCTAATATTTAAATAAATTCTATTGACAATCCGTATTGTCACCAACCATGATAATTTCTGTTCATCAATATTTCCCTTTTATCCTGTTTTTTTTTCATATTATTTGTCATTTGTATTGTTAGGGATATTTAAATAATTAAATTATAAATAAAATATATATTGTATTATAAATATCAAATACTATTATATAGTAAAAGTATAATAAGTATAAATGCTGGCATCAGGCGCTTACGCAGGATGAATTCATGGGGGGGGGGGTTTATATATATATTATTTTATATATATATAGAGGGGGGGTTATATATATATATATATATATATATATATATATATATATATATATATATATATATATATATATATATATATATATATATATATATATATATATATATATTATTATATATATATAGAGGGGAGGTTATTTATATATATATATAAATATACAGGGCCGCCGAGAGGAATTTTGTGGCCCGGGGATATACTTCTTGTGGGGCCCCTGCCAATAGCGTGAAAAAAAATTTTTCCCCTCGGACTTTGGGCTATTTATAAATGAAGCGGGAAACCGAAAAATGTCCTAATTGTTATTGGAACAATGTATTCATCAAAAATTCTCTTACAAAAATGAAAACGTTTACAACCAAAATTACAAAAAAAGTACAAAAAACAAATTATTTTTTAGAATGTTGCTTTCCGAACTTTGCGCCTAGCAAACAAATTAATTACGTCTTGAAAATCAATTTTCTTAGCCATTTCAGATTCAATCGACAACATTCCTAAATCATTCAATCGGTGTTGTGACATTGTGGATCTCAAAACATCTTTTATCCTTTTTAAAACACTAAAGGATCGTTCTGCTTCAGCAACGGTTACAGGGATCGTACAAAATAATCTTATTGCTATTATTATGTT
Organism: Schmidtea polychroa; assembly: GCA_959609185.1. Lineage (NCBI taxonomy): Eukaryota > Metazoa > Platyhelminthes > Tricladida > Dugesiidae > Schmidtea > Schmidtea polychroa. Next base: position 80,329 of record CAUHTR010000825.1, on the reverse strand, counting down.
GGGAAACAATACATCCAGTTTCATTTTTTTAATGATGTTTAGTAACTCAATGGGCGAGAGAGATTTGTTTTGTATATTGGCATCATAAATTGATTTTAAATGGAGTATTTCTTCACCAAGATTATGGTCATAATTATTTTCATATACCTTTTGTAATTTTTCGGACTTCTTTTGTATTTCTTCATTATTAAGGTTATGAAATAACCATAATACATTAAATAACGAATCAATTTCTTTAGCCGCATTAAATCTTCTTGCAATATTTCCAATAATACAATCTAAGAAAACATTGAAAACATTTGTTCTGAATTCGTCACTTGGTGTCATTTCTAATTCATCCACGTCGCGAATATCGGAGTCGATGGCGGTCTCCCATTGACTGCTAATTACTAATAATCGAAAATTAGACTTCAGCACTCCAGCACCGGTAAAGAAATGCTTTGTAGCCCAAAGCTTAGGTTAATTTCTTATTCACTTTCGGCTTAGTTCACAAACACGATTACTTTATCCGCTTCTTCCTGGAGATTTTCACATTGATCAAACAACTACACTTACTAAAATATTAATGTTTGTAATTTTTCTTTTAGTTAAATAATAATAGTTTGTAAATAATGAAACAGGCTCAAAATGTCAAAAGCTAGTGATAGCAAGCACTTGACTCTTGACAAACAAAAGATTGCCACATGTGCTTACCATTACTGCAAGATGCGTTTGTGCCGTGTAGACTTTTTCGCAACGGGGGTTCCGAAAGCAATCTTGGCAACGGACACTCTCCCGACGTACCCCACACACACGCACTACAAAAGAAGGAACATAGTTCCTACAAATTGAAATCATGATTTTTTCATTAAAAAAATCAAGTGATTTAAATCATGATAGATTTTTTCTCCGGGGCCTCGGGCATTTTCCCATCAAACCCCCCTCTTGTCGGGCCTATATATATATATATATATATATATATATATATATCGGCATTCGGAATATTTCTTAAATTGTTTTAAGTTTATATATTTATTAATTATAGTTTTTTATATTGTTGTTGGAATCATGGGGGGTTAAACCCCCCCCCCTGCGTACGCCACTGAACACAATGTTCCAGATTCAGAATTAATTCCTGTCGAAGCTTTACTAATACCTCAACCATAGCAATGCTGAAATGAGCCAGAACGTCCAGTTACAGATGAAATTAAGCCCCAGACATTGTATTGAACAATTAACGGCAAGAACTTTGCTAAGCCAATAATCAATATCTGATTGCAGATTGATCTCATGATAATGAAATCGAAATTCTTGTTTTTATGAAATCGATAAATATCTTCTATATATTGCTGGGTTTTTCTCCAAATTTTCTACTAACAACGACGAGCCCGATTCAGAGCAAATTCCCATCGAAACTTTACCAATACCTCAAAACTAGCAATGTTGAAATATGATCCGGAACGTCCAATTACATTGTATTGATAGCAGTTGAGAAATATTGAATTAAATTCAGTTTTAATAAATTTTCAAGCACTTAAAAATTAAAATTAAACAAAGATTAACTAGATTAACTAGAAAAATTGTACAAATCCTCAGATAATTTATTAAAAGAACGATAATACTTATCAAGTAAATATATATATAGTTTATATATAATCATTGTATTATTGTTGTATTAACGCTGAACATCTAACCAATTATATAAATCGCAATGACCAACAACATAGAGAAAAGAGAGTTATAATAATACCAATTTAAATAGACATGGGAAGACATTAAAGAATCCCTTTACAAAATCAGACAAATTAAAATGAATTGCATGTTTTGTGTAAGGCAAATTTTATCAATTAGTAAATATTATCACAGCAAATTATTACATAAATATCTTAAATTGAAAAAATTTATTCTATTGTTCCATAGGAACTTTTGGACGCATTGGCATCACAAGGTTGTGTAATGATAACGGTTTCAGGAGGATCTCCAGTTTCCTAAAAGAGATTAATTATATTTATTTGAAAATTTTAAATAAAATATTTCTATTTGTTTAAATATGTACTTTTGTACAGTGGCGAGCAAAGGTTCTTGCTAGCGATACATAAAATCAAATATTCATTAATATATATATATATATATATATATATATAAAGTAATAGAAATTAAAAATCAAAATTGACACATTTATTAAAATATTTAAATCCCGTATGTTATTGAAAGCTTTATTCTATAAATATTTTAAGGGCTTCTAGGGGCTAATTATAGAAGATTTAAAAATTTAAAAATTTTGGTTGGTGTTATTTAGAATTTTAGAGGATATTTAATTATAATTTTAAATAAATTTTTTTTAAAAATTCAGAAAAAGACAGTAATATCATTATATTATATTTTCAACAAATGAGAAGAAAAAGGAAACAAAAGAAAGATCGAGATGTATATTCGGGAAGAAAAATGCTAAATTCCAGGAAATTGACAAGGACTATCTTATAGTCGAAAGTTTTTTCATTAAATACATATTTCGCAGCAAGGCTTAGATTATCACTTTATTGTTTTAATTTATATATATATATATATATATATATATATATATATATATATATATATATATATATATATATATATATATATATATATATATATATATATATATATATATATATATATATATATATATATATATATATATATATATATATATATACCAATCCCTCGACTTAAGTGAAATTTACGTGCAAATCGTTACTTCAAATTCATACAAAAATGAAAGATAGGTACCAGAAAATAAAAATCTGCGTAAATCGAGACTTCGAGTTCATATAAAGTAAGGGGATAAGTTCCAGAAACTCGCGTAAAACGAGGCATAAAAAAATACAATTTTATTTAGAAATAGATTTAAAAAATCGACATTTAAATTTTAAATTGTAAAATTTATAACATGTTCATAGTTAAAAGGTATATTAAAAAGAATAATTGTAATTTAATTATTCCGACTCCTCACTACTATATTCTAATTCAACCAATTTTTTCTTTTTGGTTGGATCGAAATCGCTACTATCATTGGATTCAAATCCTCCAGCAGCATGATCTTCTTCTCGTCTTATTAAATAGTCTGTAACCAATTTTTGTTCTTTCTTTTTTTTATATCTTATTATATGTTTGAAGGTTCAGGAGTCTTCATAAACCTTTGAAAATATGACCATGATACCTTTGTTTGATATGTATATTATTAGGTTTTAAGATTTTTGAACCTTGGACCCTTCAAGGGTATGACCTTCGAACTCACCATCAAAATTCCTTTTGAATGATATATATATATATTATAAGGTTTGAAAAAATTCTAAGGGTATCATTCGAAAGGTCTTGAAGAGTTCTATCCAATGGCCATACCCTCGAAAGTGTATAGTGTGTCCTCAACCTTCAAAGGACCAAAAACTTTTAAGACCTTTAAAAATTAAATTTCAAATGAGTCATCGAAGAGTCACCCGATGAGTCATACCAATCGGCCATCCCGATGAGTCATATAGGGTGTGTGTTTATATATACCCCCTATTATGGCTCACATGTCTTTGTTTAACGAAGAGTCATGGAACACACTTCCATCTACTAATGTTCATTACAAAAACGAGTGAATCGATATTCTGTAAAATGTTTGTTCTTTTTTTGTTGTACAATTTTAATTGATTCCATGTATTTGATAATATATTATTATCAATATTGCTAAATTGTGACAATTGATATAAAATAATGTTAACAACAAAGAGTGAAACCCTGAAAAAATGTTTTACTTAATAATGAGTTAAACAGTTTCTCTGTAGACTTAATCAATTTAAAAATAGTACGTTTACTTTGTCAAAAAAAAACCAAGCTTTTATTTAATGTAAAATGACTTTACGGTGCAAATCATCGAAAATACCATAAAACGAAAGAAAATTTATTTCTCTGAAATAAAGTTTTTCTTAACTATAATTGCTATATTTGACTGATTAACTGCAAACTTTATTTATAACATATTTTATCAGACAAATCAAGAAAGGAAATAATTAATTATATTACAATAATTATTGATTTAAAATATTTTTTCCAGAAATTGACCAAAATAAAAATAGAGATTTTCCGCAAAATCTTGTTTGTCCGGAGGACCATTTGGATCCCTCTGCGAGTGGCGCCCGGTTCATGATAGATCCCCTTGCCTGCCCCCTCTCGCTACGCCACTAAACTTGATGAATTAAATGATGACATCATACAGAAGCGACTAGACCAGTGGTAGCCAACCCAAATCAATCGAAGGGCCAAATTTTCGGAAATATACTATCACGGGCCACAATAAATTCATTTAAATAAATATAACTCGTTTTTACAATTCGAGTAAACTTAGAATCAATTTTTTTGATTAAAAACATCCTTAATTCGAATATGAATTCTAGAAAAGACAATTATTGATTTGATGTTTAAAATTGTGTCCGGACCACATCAAAACGCTTCACGGGTCACCGGTTGGCCATGGCTGGACTAGACAATCGTAAATTTATAGTTTTTCACTATGATAATTAAAGGTCATCATGTGCCAGTTTTGCCACTCACAAAAATTGTTGATATCTTATTACACCCGCCATATTCACCAAATCTGGTCGCATTAGATTGACATTTTTCAAGTGAGGAATCATGCAAAGGTGTCAAATGATGCCATAAGGAGATCGAACAAAATGGGAATTACATTATTGATTTTATCGTTTTTATATAAATTAATAGCCTTAAATTTACACGGAAAAAACTCACTGACAAATTGACCAATCGAATACATCGAAATATTTTTATGAAAGGCCAATTAATTAATGATTTTACTCTAATTGAAAACATTTGATTTAGATATATAGATAAAATATGAAACATAAATAATGAAAAAAATCATATTATTAAAATGGTAATTTAATAATTATTTACTTCATAAATTCTTATTTATCCTATGTATTATATTTATTATTATTAAGACAAAAAATAAAACAACTACTTACAAGATCCATCCTCTCGGTCAAAGGTTCTCCGAGATCATCCTGCTCATCTGGAGCACATTTTCCACAGCAGAAATTGTAACAACAAAAGCAATAGCAGAAGCAACAATAACAACATCCAGTAAGTATACATGTAGCAATAAGTAAAGCCTGAAACGATTAGAATTATCGAATAAGCACCAGACATTAATAAAATAAAAGGGAAACAAATTGAAAATTCGATAATGTATTAAATATCCTTATGTGAGACTGTTAAAAATGTAAAAATGTCCCTCAAACATGCTTTAAATGGAACTTTCCGATAGTTTTCCTGCTATCGTCAGTTAGGATAAAAAGCAATTATTACACTGCGTTGCATTTGATATAAACTCTATTGAATGTGTTGGAAGGAATTTAAATACAGAGTACAAATTATTATGAAGATTTCATTACAATTTATGGAAATTTCACATTTTAAATTACAGGTAAAATTATTTTAAAAAAATTATTAAATAATTTAAATATTATAGTAAACTATATTATAAATAATATTCTAGTAAATTATCCATGACTATAATTTACTATTTTATAAAAAATGTTTTAAAAAAAATTTTAAATATGGTGTAAATGATTTTTTAACAATAATTAGACCTTTTGGAATTGGAACCTTTTCATTGCAAAGAGCCAAATATTAAATTTTGATCCAGTTTAAAAAATTAAAGAGCCACATGAAGAAATACCATGGTATATAGTATATACTATATACCTCACTCAATATGCATAGTGTAAATTAAATAATAAAAAAAACAAAAAATTAAATTGCTGTTTTATTGTTTAACAAATAATTCAAAATTAATTAACTTTCTTGAAATTATTATTTTACAATGTTATTCTGTATCGAATGAATTAAAATAAAATAAATCAATTTAATTAAATATTAATTAGAAAAGTAATCAATTTTCAAGAATATCTTTATTGTTTATAAAAACTAAAATTGAATGTGAACATTTTTAAATGAACATATTTCGGCAAAATACAAAACATGATTTAAATACATAATTCTCTATGTACGTGAATGAGTGATACTGGAATAACGCTTAATTAAAATCACCAAATGGCAAATTTTACTATAACTTTTAATTTTATTCGACAACATGGCATTTTTATTTTAATGTTATCTGAAAATCAACTTTTTTCTATCGAATGATGCATAATTTGTCCAATTTCGGAACATTACTTCTTTTTTATTCCTTATGTTACTTATTTTTGCTTTAATAAATTTTAATAAATATGAATCAAACCACATGCTGAATCTTTTTTTTAACATAAAAATCTATGGAGTATTATGTATTTGGATTGATAACATCATTCCGTCATTTTTGACGGGCTATAGCTAGTTATTAATAATAAACAATTAAACCTCACGAATTTCTTAATTCATTTTGTCAAAATGAAAATATAATTCGAGTACTGGCCATGGATATGTTTTCCAATTTCATTAAAAAAACTATTTGATTAAAAATTGGTATATTTTTTAGGTGTATTAATTTCATCGTTTGTTTGCATGTTTGTTTTATTATAGAATTTTATTTTATAATGTTTACATGTTTCATTAATTTTTCTACCTTTCTGGAATCCTATAATAAATTTGGAGTCGCCCCATTTAAACGAATTCTAAAACATCGACTTTTAAAACATAGATTGCTATTTATTCGAATTTTTGACTTAAAACATCGATTTCTAAAACATAGACTTTTAAAACATAGATTGCTATAAAATTGAATTAATTGTTAAGTAATAAATAATTAAGGTAATATTTATTTAACTAATAATACTTAACTATTTTTATTTTTTTTAAATGGTAGGTTAAATATTTCATAAAACCATCTAGCATCAACACTAAAAAATTACCAATAAATTACGAACAATTGTTTTAGACACAAAAATTTGCCTAAATACAATCATTAAAACTGAAAACCATTACCCTTACGACCAGTACTGTTACGACCAATATTTTTACGACCAGGACCCATAGGGGGACAAAACAAACTGTCGGATAAAATTTTTTTTACAGTCGATGTTTTAGGATATATTAGTATTTGATGTCTTTGACAGTCAATGATTTTGACAGTCGATGTTTTAGAAATCTGTTTTTTCGTAGTAGATGTTGTAGAAATCGATGTTTTAGAGGTGCGTCAATAAATTGACGGGTGTAACTGCCAATGAAACTTCAGCATAGAGGTATGTATCTTATAATATATCATTTATTGATGAGTTTTCATATTATATGAGGTCGTTATCAAATGCGACGCGGTATACAGTTCCAGTCGATAATATTTTTATAGTGCATGTTGAGTTGACACACACTACATGTATGGAATTAATTTCGAATTTAAAGATATTTTATCAGGCTATTTTACGTTGTAATTTTAATGTATAAATCTTATGTAATTTTCTATTAAAATCCCCAAATAAGTATTGCTAAATATTTCGACTGTTTAACACTCTTCTTCAGGCTAAGAATCGTATTAATCACAACTAAATAAACAAATTAACAACCAATAATCGTAATCAAATTGTATCAAAAAGATTTTAATAAAATTTTGACAAACATTTTTTTAATCATATAAAAATTATTTTAATTTTAAAAACCCACAAAATTGTTAACATTTTCATACAAAAATTTTTTAATTAATATAAAAAATAAATTTTAATTTTAAAATTGTTTTAATACTCAAATTTAATAAACAACATTATCCCAAAAACTAAATATAGAAGTTAAATTATTTAAATACATTCGAAGTCCCTGTAGAATGGGGACTTTGAATATTAATTATAGAATTTAAAGATATAATTAGCAACGCCTCGCACGTTACTCGTTACCAGTAATTACTCAAACTCTTCGACAAGATCTTAAAACCAGCAATACTTATTTTTTACTGGTACACTTCCTAAAATGATCCCAAGACGTTGAAACAATCCTAAAAATAGTCTTAATTATATGTTTAAGGAACTTATGCTTCAATTATCTGAAACCTTCAGAAAAAGGTAAGTAGGTAGAAACTAGCCCACGGGAACAATTACCCCCCCCCCCGGGGGGGGGGGGGGGTTTGTTCCCAACTTTTTATTACTCAATTGTTCCCAACTCATTTTTTTGCTTTCAGGGATTTTTGGTCCAAATTTTTTTTTATCAGACTATAGTGAGAGGGTCTCGATGGTCCTGGGATTTTCAATACAAAAAAATTTTTTCTATACAAAAACGATGGTCCTGGGATTTTCAATACAAAAAAAAAAGTTCAATACAAAAACGATGGTCCTGGGATTTTCAATACAAATTTTTTTTTTTCAATACAAAAATCCGACTACCACTAAAAAAGCATGGAATTTTCACACTATAGTGAGGTGGGTCTCGATGGTCCTGGGATTTTCAATACAAAAAATTTTTTTCAATACAAAAATCCAACTACCAATAAAAAAGCATGGAATTTTCAGACTATAGTGAGGGGGTCTCCTTGGTCCTGGGATTTTCAATACAAAAAATTTTTTTCTATACAAAAATCCGACTACCACTAAAAAAGCATGGAATTTTCAGACTATAGTGAGGGGGTCTCGATGGTCCTGGGATTTTCAATACAAAAAATTTTTTTCTATACAAAAATCCGACTACCACTAAAAAAGCATGGATTTTTCTAGTTCAATTAAGGTGGGTCTCCTTGGTCCTGAGAAAAAGGTGGTCTACACTAAAAAACGTGGTCCTGAGAATTTCAATACAAAAAGGCAGTATACACTAAAAAAGAGTGGCAATTTAAGGTCTCAGGATATTTTCAATAGAAAAAGGCGGTCTTCAATAAAAAAGCATGGTAATTTAAGGTCTCAGGATATTTTCAATAGAAAAAGGTGGTCTACACTAAAAAAAGAGTGGCAATTTAAGGTCTCAGGATATTTTCAATACAAAAATCCGATTATCAATAAAAAGCATGGATTTTTCTAGGTCAATTCAGGTGGGACTCCTTGGTCCTGAGAATTTCAATAGCAAAAGGTGGTCTTCAATAAAAAAGAGTGGTAATTTAAGGTCTCAGGATATTTTCAATACAAAAATCTGATTATCACTAAAAAAGCATGGAATTTTCAAAGTAAATTAATGCGGGTCTCCTTGGTCCTGAGAATTTCAATAGAAAAAGGTGGTCTACACTAAAAAAGCGTGGTAAATTTTTAAAATAAAGTAAATAATGGGTCTAAAAATTAAATTACAGTAAATTATGGTTCAAATTTTTGAATTACAGTAAATAATGGTCCAAATTTTTGAATTACAGTAAATAATGGTTCTAAAAAATTAAATTACAGTAAATTATGGTTCTTAAAAATTAAATTACATTAAATAATGGTCCAAATTTTTCAATTACAGTTAATTATGGTTCTAAAAAATTAAATTAAAGTAAATTAAGGTTCAAATTTTTCAATTAAAGTAAATAATGGTCCAAATTTTTGAATTAAAGTAAATTATGGTTCAAATTTTTAAATTAAAGTAATGAATGGGCTCAAATAACTAAATTAAGGTTCTAAAAAATTAAATTAAAGTTAATTAAGGTCCAAATTTTAAAATTAAGTAATCAATGGTCAAAAATTTTAAATTAAAGTTAAATAAGTAAATTAAAGTAATAATTTTTAAATAAGTAATGTAATAAGTAAATTAAAGTAAGATTTTAAAATTTATTAACAAAAAGTTGAAATAATAGAAGGTGTTTGAGAATTGAAATTTTTTAATGAAAATTTTTATGAAATAATTTTTTAAGTAATTTTTAATAGAAATTTTTATGGAATAATTTTTTAAGTTAATTTTTAATGGAAATTTTTATGAAATATTTTTCAATGATAATTTTAGATGGAAATTTTTAAGATAATTTTTAATGAAAATTTCTATGAAATATTTTTCAAAGACAAATTTTAATAATAATTCAACAACAAACCAACAACTTAGTACCAACAACCAGTAACTTATGAACATGTATTAACAATCAGATACCTACAACTAGTTACTAACAACCTGCTACCAAGTACTTACAATCAGTTACCTGCTACCAAATACTTTCAACATGATACCACGTACTAAATAACCCTCAAACAACCAGATACTTACAACCAATTACCAGATACCAAGTACCTACAACTAGTTACTAACAACTAGTTACCTGATACTAAGTACCTACAACCATCTAACAAGTACTAACAACCAAAAACAAGCAACCAACTAGGTACCAAGTACTAACAACCAACAACAACCAGCTAACAACTAACTACCACCTACCAAGTACCTACAACCACATACTAACAACTAGTTACCAGATACCAACTACTCACAGCCGTCAACAACCAGGTACTAAGCATTATTAACCAACTACTAAGTACCAACAACAACTAACTACCAACTACTAAGTACCTACAACCACCTACCTATTAACTAGCTACAACCACCTACCAACTAGCTACCACCTACCAAGTACTAACAACCAACAACAACCAGTTACCTGATACTAAGTACCTACAACCACCTAACAAGTACTAACAACCAAAAACAAGCAACCAACTAGGTACCAAGTACTAACAATAAAAAACAAGCAACCAACCAGATACCTACAACTAGATACCTACAACCAACTAGCTACCACCTACCAAGTACATTCAACCAACAACAACCAGCTAACAACTAGCTACCACCTACCAAGTACCAACAACCAACAACAACCAAGTACTAAGCACTGTCAACTAAATACCAAACACTTACAACCTACAACTAGTTACTAACAACCAGTTACCTGTTACCAAGTACATACAACCAAAACAACCAACCAACTAGGTACCAGATACCGAGTACTCACAACCAACAACAACCATGTACTAAGCATTACCAACCACCTACAACCTACAACTAGTTACTAACAACTAGTTACCTGATAACTACAACTAGATACTAACAACCAAAAACAACCAACAAACCAGTTACCTGATACCAAATACTTACAACTAGTTACTAACAACCAGTTACCTGATAGCAACCAACTAGGTACCAGATACCGAGTACTCACAACCAACAACAACCATGTACTAAGCATTACCAACCACCTACAACCTACAACTAGTTACTAACAACCAGTTACCTGCTACTAAGTACCTACAACCAACTAGCTACCACCTAACAAGTACTAACAACCAACTAGCTACCACCTACCAAGTACTTACAACCAACATCAACCAGGTACTAAGCATTATCAACCAAGTACCTACAACCAACTAGCTACCAAATACCAAGTACTTACAACCAACATCAACCAGGTACTAAACATTATCAACCAAGTACTAACAACCAGATGACCAAGTGAAATTATTAGTTAAATAGGTAAAATAATGTTTAATTTTTAAATTAACTAATCAATGATCTAAAATATTAAAGTTAAAGTCAATTTAAGATGAAGATTTTCTGGGATTTCCAATGTTAATTTTAGATGCAAATCTTCGTCAATTAATCAATGACCACATGAAATTATTGGTTAAATATGAAAATAAGGATTATATTTAGTTGTTAAGTAAATTATGGTGTAAAATTAAGAAATAAAGAATAATTAGGTAAATTAAGGATAAGTAAATTAAAGTTAAAAATTTTAAATAAGTAAATTAAGGTTCAAAATTTTAAATTAAAGAAAACAATGGTTCAAAATTTAAAATTAAAGCTAAATAAGTAAATTAAAGTAATAATTTTTAAATTAAGTAATCAATGGTAAAAAATTTTAAATAAGTAAATTAAAGTAAATTAAAGTAAGATTTTAAAATTTAATTAGAAAATAATAGAAGGTGTTTGAGAATTGGAATTTTTTAATGAAAATTTAAATGGAATAATAATAATAATAATAATAATAATAATAAAATAATAATAATAATAAAAAATAATAATAATAATTCAACAGTTACCAACAAGTGGTTACTGATTATTTTTAACTAGGTGCTAACAAATAAATACTTTCAACATGATCCCAAGTACTAACTAACTCTCAAACAACCACATACTTACAACTAACTACTTACAATCAACTAAATATTCTTTATTGTATTTTATGAATTGTATACCACAACTCAATCACTTTAAAACACCACGTGAAATTCGAAATAATTTAAATTACAATGAAGGACTAATGAATTCTAATTTACAAAACATTTTTCTTTTAATTGATTACTACTGACTTATTATTGCAAAGTAAAAATCACATTCAATAAATACTTATTGTTGATCAGTTTTATTATATATACTCTGAGTTTATCCGACAGGATGTTTTGACCCCCTAAGGGTACAGGTCGTAAGGGTACTGGTCGTAAGGGTATTAGTCGTAAAGGTACTAGTCGTAAGGGTATTGGTAACACTCAACCACCACCTACCCATGTACTAACAACTAAGTACTAACAACCAGGTCTCAAACAACTAAATACTAAACACTTACAACCCACAACAACCAGCTACTAAGCATTATCAACCTACAACTATATAACAACACTGTACCAGCTACCAAATACAAGATACCAAGTACCTACAATCAACTAACAACACATAAAAATAATAGCAATTAAATACAAAATATTCTTCATCGCATACACTATCTTCTTATCAAAATCTAAAAAGTCAACCAACTACTTACAACCAACAACTATGTACTAACAAATTGATCTTTAAAAGCAAATACTCATCACTTGAAAAATTAGATGGAAAATTAATTGAACTCTAGGTAAAAATTGATTAAATTACTGTAAAAATTTAAATTATTCAAAATATACTAAATAAAAAATATAATTAATAGACAAGAAAGAACATTAAATTTGAATCAAGATTTGCAAGATTTGTAAGATACTGGATAGTAAATAAAAATACTAATCATTCAAGTTAATATGAATCAACTAAGATAATAAATTAATAAAAATTTTAAAATAAGATCTAGTAGATAATTGATTTAGATTGAATAAATTAATTGAAATAAAATTAATTTTAATTATTTTTTTAAAGTAATACATGTACTCAAATTGATTGACTGATTTCTCAATATATTCAAAAAATCAGTATAAATTCATTACAATTATCAAAGTCAGCAATCTACAATAACAATAATTATCATTAAATTCCAAGAGAGACTAGATAAATAATGATAACATCTAATAAACCAGTAAATTCATTTAAATGACAATAATTGGTATATTCAAGCGAATTCTCTAATAAAATCATCTAAAAAGAATCATTTTCCCCTAAATATCTCTATCTTTTAAGATTAGTATCTTATCGATAAGTACTTGTTAAAGATCATATATTCACCTCAAACTAACAAGATTCCTTAAAATCTCTTAAATGACTATATTTCTACCCTTAATTCGTATTATTACAAATATCATCTAAAAAGCATCAAATTTCATTGAAATAACTCTATCCTTAAAGATTGATATTTTAATGATAAATACCCGTAAAAGATCATATATTCCCCTCAGACTAATAAGATTGCTAAAAATCCCTTTAAATGACTATAATTCTAACTTTATTTCCTATTATCATACATATTTCACTATTGATAAAACCAGTTATAATTAAATTTTTGTTAATCACTGTAAATTTTTGTAAATCACTGTACTCGAAATTTAAAATAAATATAACTGACTAGGTCCCATTGAAAGATTAAATTTATCCATTTAATAAAATATATTTCTTCAAATGATCATTTTACCGATATTCAACCGATTTAATTACTAATTAAAATCAAGATTTCTTCCAATAAAGATCAATTTTATTTAGTTGTCGATGTTTTAAATCAATATTTCTCAACTTTTGTCATTTTCCGTCTAAATAAAGATAAAAATAAATTAAAGTTGATATCAATCCAAATTATCTGTAAAGATTTCATTGTCAAAACCAAGTAAAACGATCATTATCCCTACTTAATATACAATGAATTAATCACAACCTAATAAAACGATATAATTTCACATTATTATTGATTCATAACTGACTAATTGACATTTCCCTTAAAACATTGATATTTTACCAACATCTCCCTTACAATGATATATTCCCATCTTAACCTATCCCTCATTAAATCTAACCGACTATATCTCCCTTACAATGATATATTCCTACCTTATCCGATCCCTCATTAAATTTAACCGACTATATCCCATCTTAACCGATCTCTACCCTTTTAAACATCTAACCAATTATATCCCTTAATTCTACCCGCTTGAATCCTCCTTTAATTCACTCAATCCTCTTAAAATTCTTAGAGAGAATTCTTCAAAAATATGACTTAATTGTTATAGACACCAGACATTCTTCCATTGAAATAATTTAGTAGCTATGTAGTAAGAGCCCACTAACCAATCAAAATCGTGGAAGGGTAGGGGAAAAATATATTACGTTGCGGTATTTTAAAATTTAAATATATTTTAAAAACACATTTTGACGCTAAAGTCGACTTCTGTAACACACATAATAAACTCATTATTTCTTACAAATATTTCACCCATCAAATACCTAACTAGAGATGATATATATTGTTTGATCATAATTCTTCAGCCAATCATTTTCAAGCAGTAACAGCAAACTAAATTTCTGTATATCCTACAATAATTATCAAGTAAATTTAAAGTCCTTGATAAGGTTAACTGTTTCTTAGCTTATGTTTTTTAAAGTTCATCAAAGTGTAAATATTCTTAGAAAAATATTGAAAAATTATTTATTCAAATACATTACAAAGTTATCATCAAAAATCACTTAATTATTAACCTAATTGTCAATGAAATTAATTTTTATTTAAAAACTATTCAATAAAATACAACTAATTATCAAGAAATTAATTAAATTTATCAATTAAATTTATCAGTCAACATGAAATTCTTAGAAAATTATTCAATATCCTCATAAAAATTTATCCACTTGATTATTGTAAAAACTCTAATTATTAACATTGAAAATAAATTTTATTTAAAATTAAAAAACCAATCAATAAAAATACATTCAATTATCAAGAAATTAATTAAATTTACCTTAGAATTAGCATTAAATTACAGAAATTCACAAAAATAATGGAAATTCACAAAAATAATAGAAATTCATGAAAATGATAGATATCCACGAAAAATTACGGAAATTCATGAAAATATTAGAAATTCACAAAAAATGATGGAAATTCATGAAAATGATAGAAATTCATAAAAATGATAGAAATTTACTTGAATAAAACCATCAACTCTAAAAATTATCAATGCCTTAAACAACAAATTTGTCTAAATAATCATTCAAATAAAAGCATTAAATACCTTTACGACTAATACACTTACGACATGTTGAATGTGAGTAGTACCCTTGTGAGCAATACCCATAGGGGGACAGAATATTTTTTCGGATAAACTCAGAGTATATATTAATTAACTCATTCAAATTTATCATTGAATCAGTAAATTATCATAAATTTCGATAAAAATTCTAATGTGGTAAGCAATGAAAAGAGAAATATTCTTTAAACTTAGATAAAACTAACAATGAAGGTGGTAAGAATCATTAAAGTGAGAAAATTATTCATTACTCGATGATAAATTCAAATGGATGAAAATAATTGGTAGAATAATTTATTAATGGGCATAGATAAGAAAAAAGGTTGATAAGAATGGAAATATATTAATTGAATTTATTTAAAATTATTTCATAAAATTCATAAAAAAAAACTTTTAAAAGAAATATTTGTGGAGATGTTTTAGGTGAAAATTAATCAAAATCGGCGGAATATAATTGATTAAATATCGAGGATGGGGGTTATAATTAATGGAAAATCAATGGGATACAAATGAATAAATAGTGGAAAATCCGGGAATATAAGTGATTAATTAATGGAATATTGAGAATCGGAGGAATATCAATGAGAAGGATATATAATTTAAACTAGTTTATTACATAACAAGCCGTGTCTATTTTATTACGTAACAAGCCGTGAATGATAATTTATTGAGAATTATTGATTAGATCTTTTTTTTAATTTTTGACTAAAATAAATTCTAAAATAATAGCAAATTATTACTAAAATGTTTTAATTTGCATTATGTATTTCAAAAACAATGATCATAAAAGATAATAATATATATATATTACCCTTTTCATTCAAAATAAGTTAAATATTCAAATATAAGTCTTAGAAAATACAATCAAAATTAAATTTTAAAAATATAAATTTTATAAGTTTTTCAAATTCTCGAATAATGTAAATAAGAAATTAATCTATTACCAGTTACATACTTTTAAACTTATTGATGGAATAAAACATTAGAAATAAAAAGTGTTTTTTGTATAAGTACTTGTAATAATAGCTATATATTATTAAATTTACTATTCTACACTAAATATTTCGAAAACAAATATCATAATATGAATTATATTACTCCTTTCAATCAAAGTAAATTAAATGTATCATTCAAATACAATTAAAATTAAATCATCAATTTAATACTTTAATTTAAAAATTAAAAATTTATATGTAAATGCGAATAAGAAATTGATTTATTAACAGTTCTAAACTTTTTAAACTTATTGATTAGGCAGTAGAAAGTAACTTTTTTTTCAAAAAGTCCTTTAATATTGTATTCTATTTATTATCAAATTAACTATTTTACACTAAAATATTTCAATTTAGAAAACAATCATCATAATATTAAATATTTAATCAAAATAAGTTAATACTCAAATATATGTCTTATAAAGTACAATCAAAATTAAATACTTCACTAAATTTTAAGTAAAGTTTTTAAATTCTCTGGTAAATGTTAACAAGATATTAATTTATTAATCATTATAGACTTTTTATACTTATTATCGAAATTAAACAATAGAATGATATTCAAAATATGTACAATTTAAAAATAAAATTAAAATTAAATTACATACTTTAAAAATGTTGGTAAAATACCATTCA
>CAUHTR010000825.1:0-63382 GCA_959609185.1 Schmidtea polychroa | reverse complement strand
GGGGGGGGGGGGGTAATTGTTCCCGTGGGCTACTATCTACCTACTTCTATTACATTTTCTTTCCACGTCTTACAACATAAATCAATTGTTTCTAATAGTGGAACATTCGAAAATAGACTACGCACATCAAATGATACCACACTTTAGGTATTCCATGACGTTTTGCTGGTTGTGAGCCTTTCGATTGAATAGACTTAGCTAAGTCAACGTCCATATGTTTCTTATCTGATAATTCCTTCAACAGTTTTAACTAAAACAATTCATCCTTCGTTGGTGGTAACTTCCGATTAATACGGTTGTCTCCACTTTTATAAGCTGTAGAGCTAATAAAACATTATTTAATTTTCTAATGTAGACGTCAAGTTCCAAAATAACTAAACCGTTGCCTTTATCATATTTACAAACATTGATATCATTTTTAGATATACTTAACCGCAAATTTTAGGATGGTAAAAATATTTTAAATAATAAAATCAACCCTCGAAGAACACGAATACTTTGGTCCGAATTACACGGTTTCAAACTACACGATTTTCAAGTAATTATATGGAAAAAGAATAAAATATATTTATTATTTGATATAATATAATCTCCAAATGTCATTTTTCAAGAAAATATACTAGAATCACGTTACCAGATGACTCCAGTGATAAGGACTAGGTGGCATGGTAATGTCATTTTAACAAAATAAAGATATGCTTGCAAATTTTTTGTTTTATTTTGATAATAAAAATTTAAGATAAAAATTTTTTTTCTAAACTAATTAAAAATTTAATTTGAATTATGTAATACAAGATTTCTTTGAAGTGTTTACTAAATTGAATTCAAAAAATAAAATTTTTAGTTTTATATTTTCACACTTGAAACGGAAATTCCGTTTTTTGTAGTCTCGAACAACACGGTTTAAAAGAACACGGAACAAATTCTTTGGGGATTACCTGTATATTGTAAAATAATCCACAATTCTCTCAACACAAACAATTACGAATTTTCCAACATTGAAATATAAAGTAAAACAAATAAAAAACCTTCAATGCAAATAATTTTAAAATCTTACAAATATTATTTTTAGAAGTTTTGTCTGTTTTTTTTCTTATTTTAAAATAAAAACATTTATTTTCTTTTATAAGTTAAAGAGATTAATCAATATTTACGCACAAGTGTCCTTTATTTGTGTTGGTATATTTTGATATTGTATTATATAGTAAACTTATACAAATAAGCTAATACTCTTTAATTTTAAACCTTAAAAATCATTGATTTTACATTCAAACATGTATAAAAATTCAAAATTGATCTCAAAATGTTATATTAAAAGTTGATAAAATATTTTTTACCCTGTTAGACGAAATTAAATTCAAGTCTTCTTCAAGTATTTATTTTAATAACAACTTCAAAATTGCGCCGTTTACTAGCGTATTTAAACACCGAGGCGTGATAATTATTAATATTAATGTAATTACCGGTTATACATTTAATTGATTTAATTTAATATAATTTAATATAATATGATATAATTTAATATAGAATTTAAATATAAAAATTTAACAGAAATAATTATTTCTACTAACTGATCTCACTTCTACCATTTAACCATAATAATTTTATATAGAGATTTACTAACTCCTTTCATCCCCCTACTTTAAAATTCTTTAACTTTTCTATATTCCTCGTTATTTTCCTCCCGTTTTCGTCTGTTAATAAGTAACTTCTTTCATGATTTCGTTTTATTACTGTGTATGGTCCTTCATATCTCCCACTTCTAAGTTCCTAGTTGTGCCAATTTCTTTCGCTTGCTGTCTTTTAGCCTCTAATTTCCGCATGATTTCACTTCTATCCACTTCATTATTACTATGCCATTGCGATCTATTAATCTTTCTCCCAAATATAATTTCTACTGGACTCACTCCAGTAGTTTTTTGAGCTGTCGCATTTAAAACGTATTCTATATCAGATATTAATTCTGCCCAGCTTTTTTAACTCCTTCTCTGAGTTACGCGTTAATATAGTCTCTTATAGTACGAAATTGTCTTTCAATTACACCATTAGTATTATGATGATACGGACTCGAAAATATCAACTCAATTCCTGCTGCCTTTGCTAGTTCTTTAATACTATTTGCTTCAAAATTCTTTCCACTATCAACATGTAGTTCCTTAGGGGCTCCAAATTTCAATATCCAATTATTTAAAAAAACTGCCTTTATTGTATTTTCATCTTGCTTTCTAATAGGAGTTAGAGATATGTATTTACTGTAATGATCGATTATTGCACAAATATATTTTTCTCCTCTGAAGGTTTCTCTTAATGGACCGCAAATATCCATGTATATTTTCTCCATAGGTTCTGAAGCTTGAATTACTTGGGTTTTTTCTTTTGACTTTGTAGTTAAAACTTTGTTTTTCTGACATGCTTCACATATTGAAATAGTCTCTTTAACTTCATTTAGCAAATCTTCCATATCAAAATTGTTCCTATTATATTTCATAACTTTTTCTACTCCTGCGTGGCATAATAATAAATGTGTTTCCTTAATCATTTCTCGTTTTTTTGTTTCTGGTATCCATATTTTGTTTTGATTGGTATAGATAATATTTCTTTTTAATATATATTTATTATTTTTCCTTTCATTTATTTGATCTTTTATATCTTGTATTTCTGCATTATCTCTGCCATTCATTTCCATTATTTTCGGTCATCAATGTTAACAATCTAGTTTTTAATCGCCCTGATTTGGGGTTATCATGGTCCATCAAACATTGTACACATTTGCCACATGTATTTCTAGACAGCATATCTGCATTTGTATGCGCCGTACCTTTCCTGAACTCCATTTTTATGTCTAAACTGCTCAAGTAATTTATCCACGTTTGGAACTGTGCTGTTATAGGCTTCTTTGTCGTCAACATAAAAGTTATTGCTTTATGATCAGTGCGCAAAACAAACCGTTTACGGTATAAATAATGGTTGAAATGGCGACAGAAATAATATATAGCCAAAAGCTCTTTTCGTGTTATACAATATTCTCTTTCATGGCTACTCATTGCATGGGGTCCATATGCAATAACGTGTTTATGCCCCATTTCATCTCTTTGTGATAATACAGCTCCAATTGTATCAAAGCTTGCGTCTGTATCTAATATGAATTCTTTCTTGAAATCTTGAAATACGAGAATTGGCGCTGTAGTCAACGCCATTTTCATTTCTTCGAAAGCTTTCTCACATTCCTGAGTCCAGATTATTTTTTCACTATTGCTTCCACATATGCTTTCTAGCGCTCTTGAAATATATCTTTAAGTAAAATTAAAATGATCAAATCAACTTCATTATTATTAATGACCTATAAAATTTGAAGCACTAAACTTCCGCTCGTTTAAGTGGATCTATTGATTATCGGTGTTCGAAACTGATGCTAATACTTACAATAAACATTGTGTAAAAATTATATATAAACTAATAATTTACAAGATGTCAATTTTAAGATAACAGTTTGAGTTATAATAAAATATATTTCGCTTTTAGTGATGTTTTAAATGTAATTACAATTTCAAAATGAAGTCAGTGATATGAAATCCCTTGTTCTATAAAACTCCCAACATTAAAGTTTTTAATAAATAAAATCGCGAAATTTTATCATTTATTAAAATACTACCGTCTCCCTCCGAGGAGCATGCGCGCGCAATCTATTGTAAGAAAATTTATAGAAATTGTGAAAAAAAAATTTTCTATTTAAATTCTTAATTAGAATGCGCATTAAAATAAATTTCCTTATCAACATATTAATCCATAAGATTTTAAGAATTTTAAATTTTTATAAAGATTTTTGTTAAAAAACAAAATTAAAAAGCTAAATTTAAAAAAATAGTACTGAGTAAATATTTGGATTGATATTCATTTCATGTATTCAAAATTATCCTTAAATTTCACCATTTTTTATAGTTTTAGTTGAATAAAATACATTCTTCTTCTAGTAAATCATCATTTAAAACCATTTATCATAAGATTATGTCAAATAGACTGGAAAATGCAAACAACTCCACTTTACTTTCAGTTAAGATTTCCTTTTTCAAACAAGATTCTTCATCTTGATCAAAAAGTTCAGAAAGAATTTCAAGTAGCAAAAGGAAATAAAGCAAAGCTGAGTGTATCAACGAGAAATATTTCAGGAATTCTGCAACCAATGTTAAATATTTTGAAAAGTACTTCTGAATCGAGGGACAGAAAATTTGGAATTTACGATGGAGAAAATTTTAATTCTGTTCCCTCGATCTGAATTTATTTGAAATATTTCTGTACAAAAAATCATAACTTATGAAGTGAATGAAAATCATAAATCCAAAGTTTAACACTGAAAAGATTACAAAAATTGTTTAATGATATACTTTCCTCTTTATTTTGACACTATGCTTTGCAAGCATATTTATAAACTGCTTAAGTTACTATTTCTAATGCATAAGCATTTCCTAAGTATTTCCTGTTGTTAAGTATGGATTCTCAAACACAATCACAATTATTTTATTTAGTTATAATGTATTTTTACTTTTATTTTATTTTATACTTTAACTTGTACAATAAAGTACAAAGTTATAGAGGATTGGATAAGTGTATTTGTTTGGTAAGAAGATCTATGATAATATTAGTATACTATACCACACTTTACGGACTAAGTTGTCCCCTAAGCGTAACAAATCAATTATTTTAATATAAACCCATGTAAATTCAATATTATTGGTTTCATTTTTTTATAAAATAACTTAGTTTTAAGTTTTAAATGCATTTTTTTCTTTATATTTCATTTAAAATTGCTTACATATAAAAATAAAAATACATAACAATTATAATAATAAACCGAAACTAAAAAAACTATACTGTAATCGTCACATTCCGCTGTTGTAGATTGACTTGGGTTAAAAAAGTTGCCCAACTTTATTTGTCTTGGCTTGCTTTATTTTTGCAGTTCTTTATAACAGCTAATGGTCCAGTTAATTTCCCGGGATTATAGGGTTGAAGAAGGTGGTTTATTACTAGAGTGGCCAACTGCAAGGAATTTGTCGAGACAGTCCCGGATTTTCATCTTTGGCGCGGAATTCCGGTTTGGAGGCCATTTGTCCTGGATTCTAAATTTTTATCCTTTTTAATTTTTTTCCTTGTCAATCCCTGACTTAAACCGAAAAATATTTGAACATTTTTCTCGTAATCGCTCGTCACATTGTGAAATTCACGATATTAAGTTAATTTTTCAATAGCTATACTTACAATTCACTCAAAATCAATGTAAGATAAATGTAAGCACGAATTTAACGATTGCTTAATTGCATAAATTGAAAATTGCAATGTTCAAATGCATAATGTTATCAAGCAAGCATCGGAAGACATCTTTAAATGACAAATACTCTAACGCTGAAGTTTTTCTTTGTTTTACAATGCCAAACATATACGTTAGAGCGATTTTAAAATTCAATGTGAATTATTGTTTTTCACCAGTCAAATAGTTCTAAAATAGAATTGCCTTTTCAACCATTTTATTTATGTCTCGGTTTCCACTAAAAAAGTCCCGGATGTTTTCAAAAATGGCCACTCCATTTATTACTTGTTCAAAATAAGAAAGTGCATTCTACAAGTTCTTTGATGTTAGCTGTTTTTATATAGCAGTCCTTGGCTCCTCGTTAAGTGTTTGTTCTGATTCTAATCGGATCAGTTCATCGTATGAAAGTGGTTCTCTGCCAGCATCTAGTAAATCAAGCACATCACCTTCTTTAAATTCATCAAAACCAAGAACATTTGCTAGGTTCAATATGGTTTGTAGATAAGCTTCTATGTAATTACACAGCAGCGACAATGCAGTAAAATACATATGTTTCTTTCACATTTATATTTTATGGCAGTTTAATGAAACATCGAAAAAAGTGCCATAATTAAAGAAGGCCGTTATAGCGAGGTATGAGTGTATATTTCGATTTGTAACGGATTAAGAACGTATACCGAGGTACCACAGTATAAATTCATAAAATAAATTGCTCATTTTTTACGCTTAATTATTAGTTAAATTGTAAATTATTTAGATTTTTGAGAATAATGAGCAAAATATCGAAAATTAATATTAAATGATAAATGTTTTCATGCAAAAAATTTAAGAAATATGTCGCAGATAAAGAAATAATATCAAAAACAATTTTATCTATTTTTATTATTATCTCATCTTTTACTCTTAATTTTAATTACACAAAATTGAAATTTTTCCCCTACAAAAATAAAAATATTTTTATTGCACAAATCGATTACAATTTAAATATTTCGGTTTTAATTATAATCATTATGTTAGAAGTTTATGCGTATGGTAAGAACATTGAAAACAGAAAGAGTATGAATCGAAAACATAATGATCTCGTTTTATTATAAGAAAAATATTGATTGTTGACGAATTAGCATTAATTCGGAATTCCATTTATGTAAAATTACTTATCGGTCTTGTGGCCCTACAAGAAATGTATTATTGGTGATGATGAAGGTGATGTAACCGGCAGCAATAGTTGTGAGGATATTTCATTTTTATTCTGAATAATCATTTCCTTATCAATAACATTACTCAAAAATGTGATGCCATAGCATCATCATGCAAGTTACTAATATAAAAGAAGTGACGTGAAATAAAATATGTTAAAATGAAATGAAAGAATATGAAGCAACTGGAAAAAACACAGAGAATGTATAAAAATTGCATAAAGTAATAAATTACTTTGATATCAATTGTAGCAAAAAAGATTTTATTAGAAATTGGCCTATTTGTAACTAAACTTTATGAGAAGGGTGTTAAGACTGGATACCTCATTGGCCGTGATATATGTTCATTTCGAAAAATTTATCATCTAGGATAAATTTCGTTTAACTACTTTTGTACTTTTCTGTTACAATCCTCTATGATATAGCTCTCGTCTATGTATTTGGTTATCAATCCATTACTCTTTTTGGTTGCCCATGTATGAATATTTAAATATCTATAAATAAAATGAATATCCGAAAATTTTTCGAATGTAAACGTTGTTTACAACAATTTAATAAAGAATTATTACCTTTCAAATAAGATCAGATATAGATATTTACTTTGGTTTTTGTGCAAGTTATAAACATTTCAATCGTCCAGTGTACAGTACCATAAATAAATTTATTTGCAAAGGGTTGTACTATAGTAACAATATATTTCTGGATATATATAAATTTAGTGACAATATTTCCATACATCGACCCAATTACATGATCCGTATGTTTGGACCATTCATAATGTGATACTATGTGTAAATCCACTGTCTTGTTTTGTAAATTTTATACTCTCATTATCACTTTAAAATGTGTCTTTATTAATACTTGTATTTTTAATAGTATCGAATTTATCAATATATGCAGCTAAAATATTCTTATACTTTTAATTTATGTAGCAACAAAAATTTATATATTGAAATCAATGACAAACTTGAAAATTAAAAAAAATATAGTGAAAATCATACTATCTAATTTCTTTTTCCTTCATTCCCCTTCATCATCAAGATTTTCCTTCATTTTCCTTTACAGAAATTTATTGTTTTATAAAAATTGAATAGAAAAGATTTAAATTTAAAATAGCTATCAATTAACCGATAGTGAGGAGAATAAAAGATTTCCTTTAATATGATTTATTAATTTTTGGGAAAATGTTTATTTCCTTCAAAAGTTTTTATAATATATCTAATAGATTTCTCATTTTTAACTTGCTTGACAATTATTAAAATTGATAAATGGGTACAGGATGTAAAATAGAGAATAATAGTTGCATATATTTATCTCTACCCAATACACTAGTATGAGGAACCAGTTCTTATCAAATATTGAATAGCACTATTGTGTGTATTGGTTGACAAATAGAATTTATTTGTTTAGTAAATGTGAAATTATGCATTGATCAATAAACCCAAATATCTAATATTAGATATTTAGTGTTCTGAAATATGTTAATAAAAGTTTTTCATTAATTATCATGTATATTTTGCTAACTTTTCACAAACAAAAAAGACAACACAGGCTTATCCGTTTGGTATATATATTTATGAACAAAAATATAATAAAAATCTTTACAAAAACACCAAATTTAATTTGCATTTGCACATTATTTCACAAATTAAAAAATGACAAGATAAGTAGATAGATGAAATATAAAATTAGAAAAAACAATGAAATACATGAACAAAAAACCGATTAAGACTACTTAAGTTTTTTCGCTGCCATAATTTGTCATTATACACATCTGGTGGCGAAAGNAAGAATGGCTATCATTTCCCATGCCTTTTCAATAGTCTTATTATGCGAACGTTTCTCTTCATTATTTTCTTGTATAAGTTTCTTAGGATACGCTGATGAATGTGGCATAAAATGTCATTATAGTATATTAGCAATTAATTAATGCGTTTCGTCCATCCATAATAGCCAGAGTCATAAAGAGGTTTTTCTCATTTAAAAATCGTGGAATTTCTGGTTTCCTTTTTGAATATCTTGATCAAAAATTCCTAGCGAAATGAAAAAAAGGAAAATCCCGTCTCCCCGCAAGGAGTATGTACGCACATCACAATCGAATAGATTTATTCGCAATCTATTGTAAAATATGTATTGAAATTGTGAAAATAAATTAAAATAAACAAGTGTATTCATCTTGATCGAAAAGTTCAGAAAGAAATAAAACAAGGCTGAGTGTATCAACGAGAACTAATTCAGGAATTCTGCAACCAATGTTAAAAATTTTGAAAATTACTTTTGAATCTAAGGGGACGGAAAATTTGGAACTCACGATGGAGAAAATTTTAATTCTGTTCCCTCGATCTGAATTTATTTGAAATATTTCTGTACAAAAAATCAATTCGTATCGAGTCTCATGATGTCAAACAAATTTCCGTTAAATTTACGAAATGTAAATAAAAACCATTGAAAATTTTTGCGATAGTTATATTGACGTGAATCTTATATAAATATAAATGTTTCTTGTTGTTTTTGAAATTTGTGGTGAAATTTTAAAAAGTGTGAAACATGTATGAGAGTTCGAAAACTATTAAAAAAATAGCCAATTATCCTTTTTTTAAAAAAGACTACACCCAAGAAGTATGTGCGCTCATGCTTCTCGGGTTGGGTAGCTATAATCCGTGAAAAATAACCAATTTCTGAAAATTTGATGATTTTATTTTAAGTATTAAAGTTACTTATTTTTATCCACAGTTTTTAATTCATTAGAAAAATAAGAGCGCGCTGATTTTGAACACAGCTATATGAATTATTAACAATTTTTCGCAAAATCTTTAATCCGAATTTTCGATTCATTGATCAGTTTAAATTTTTTTGTTCAGTGAAAAATAAATAAAATGTAACTCGTAATTTATTTAATTATTGTTATGACCAGAGAATATAATATTCATTAGTACTTAAATATTTCAAATAAATTGCTACAAAAAACATTTGCGTTTAAAGTATTTAATTAATCTATCATTTTGAAATTTGTTAACTTTTTGAGTCCCCGATTATCTTTTCTTAATCGTGTTATTTTACTAAACAGGTATTACATTTTTTCGTCAAAAAAATAACATAAAGATATAAAAAATACGTTTGGAATAAATTATCTCATCATATAATACCATTGGGATAATATATCCCGACTCTAAAGCAAATTTGAAATGTTGCGAGTAGTTCGTAAGCTGCTATTTTAGAATTGCTAACTTTTATATGGAATATTGATGTTTTTAATGAGAAACAGTTATAATTCGTTAATTATTAATTATCTTTTTTACACAATTTTGATTTAAAACGGTTAAAAGTTTTAACTTAAAACTCTAATTGCTAATAAATTAGAAAATCATTTCCTGACAAACAATTCCATTGTCGCAAGAGATGGATAATTCTAACATAATCTGAAGTATTGTATTGCTCCTCGGAAAAATTATACAATGAGTTATCAAAAACCGGATTTAATAATATAATTCACTGACAAACGAAACACCCAATCAGTTCTAGGAAATCCTAATCTTGTTGAAGAGACCACCCGGATAACCTGGCTTTTGTAACAGAACAAAACATTTCGATAAACGAGAGTGATTTTTGAAACAGTCTTTCGCCACCAGATGTGTATAATGACAAATTATGGCAGCGAAAAAACTTAAGTAGTCTTAATCGGTTTTTTGTTCATGTATTTCATTGTTTTTTCTAATTTTATATTTCATCTATCTACTTATCTTGTCATTTTTTAATTTGTGAAATAATGTGCAAATGCAAATTAAATTTGGTGTTTTTGTAAAGATTTTTATTATATTTTTGTTCATAAATATATATACCAAACGGATAAGCCTGTGTTGTCTTTTTTTGTTTGTGAAAAGTTAGCAAAATATACATGATAATTAATGAAAAACTTTTATTAACATATTTCAGAACACTAAATATCTAATATTAGATATTTGGGTTTATTGATCAATGCATAATTTCACATTTACTAAACAAATAAATTCTATTTGTCAACCAATACACACAATAGTGCTATTCAATATTTGATAAGAACTGGTTCCTCATACTAGTGTATTGGGTAGAGATAAATATATGCAACTATTATTCTCTATTTTACATCCTGTACCCATTTATCAATTTTAATAATTGTCAAGCAAGTTAAAAATGAGAAATCTATTAGATATATTATAAAAACTTTTGAAGGAAATAAACATTTTCCCAAAAATTAATAAATCATATTAAAGGAAATCTTTTATTCTCCTCACTATCGGTTAATTGATAGCTATTTTAAATTTAAATCTTTTCTATTCAATTTTTATAAAACAATAAATTTCTGTAAAGGAAAATGAAGGAAAATCTTGATGATGAAGGGGAATGAAGGAAAAAGAAATTAGATAGTATGATTTTCACTATATTTTTTTTAATTTTCAAGTTTGTCATTGATTTCAATATATAAATTTTTGTTGCTACATAAATTAAAAGTATAAGAATATTTTAGCTGCATATATTGATAAATTCGATACTATTAAAAATACAAGTATTAATAAAGACACATTTTAAAGTGATAATGAGAGTATAAAATTTACAAAACAAGACAGTGGATTTACACATAGTATCACATTATGAATGGTCCAAACATACGGATCATGTAATTGGGTCGATGTATGGAAATATTGTCACTAAATTTATATATATCCAGAAATATATTGTTACTATAGTACAACCCTTTGCAAATAAATTTATTTATGGTACTGTACACTGGACGATTGAAATGTTTATAACTTGCACAAAAACCAAAGTAAATATCTATATCTGATCTTATTTGAAAGGTAATAATTCTTTATTAAATTGTTGTAAACAACGTTTACATTCGAAAAATTTTCGGATATTCATTTTATTTATAGATATTTAAATATTCATACATGGGCAACCAAAAAGAGTAATGGATTGATAACCAAATACATAGACGAGAGCTATATCATAGAGGATTGTAACAGAAAAGTACAAAAGTAGTTAAACGAAATTTATCCTAGATGATAAATTTTTCGAAATGAACATATATCACGGCCAATGAGGTATCCAGTCTTAACACCCTTCTCATAAAGTTTAGTTAC
Source organism: Schmidtea polychroa (assembly GCA_959609185.1). Lineage (NCBI taxonomy): Eukaryota > Metazoa > Platyhelminthes > Tricladida > Dugesiidae > Schmidtea > Schmidtea polychroa. The sequence continues at coordinate 51,761 of CAUHTR010000825.1, read as the reverse complement.
AAATAGGCCAATTTCTAATAAAATCTTTTTTGCTACAATTGATATCAAAGTAATTTATTACTTTATGCAATTTTTATACATTCTCTGTGTTTTTTCCAGTTGCTTCATATTCTTTCATTTCATTTTAACATATTTTATTTCACGTCACTTCTTTTATATTAGTAACTTGCATGATGATGCTATGGCATCACATTTTTGAGTAATGTTATTGATAAGGAAATGATTATTCAGAATAAAAATGAAATATCCTCACAACTATTGCTGCCGGTTACATCACCTTCATCATCACCAATAATACATTTCTTGTAGGGCCACAAGACCGATAAGTAATTTTACATAAATGGAATTCCGAATTAATGCTAATTCGTCAACAATCAATATTTTTCTTATAATAAAACGAGATCATTATGTTTTCGATTCATACTCTTTCTGTTTTCAATGTTCTTACCATACGCATAAACTTCTAACATAATGATTATAATTAAAACCGAAATATTTAAATTGTAATCGATTTGTGCAATAAAAATATTTTTATTTTTGTAGGGGAAAAATTTCAATTTTGTGTAATTAAAATTAAGAGTAAAAGATGAGATAATAATAAAAATAGATAAAATTGTTTTTGATATTATTTCTTTATCTGCGACATATTTCTTAAATTTTTTGCATGAAAACATTTATCATTTAATATTAATTTTCGATATTTTGCTCATTATTCTCAAAAATCTAAATAATTTACAATTTAACTAATAATTAAGCGTAAAAAATGAGCAATTTATTTTATGAATTTATACTGTGGTACCTCGGTATACGTTCTTAATCCGTTACAAATCGAAATATACACTCATACCTCGCTATAACGGCCTTCTTTAATTATGGCACTTTTTTCGATGTTTCATTAAACTGCCATAAAATATAAATGTGAAAGAAACATATGTATTTTACTGCATTGTCGCTGCTGTGTAATTACATAGAAGCTTATCTACAAACCATATTGAACCTAGCAAATGTTCTTGGTTTTGATGAATTTAAAGAAGGTGATGTGCTTGATTTACTAGATGCTGGCAGAGAACCACTTTCATACGATGAACTGATCCGATTAGAATCAGAACAAACACTTAACGAGGAGCCAAGGACTGCTATATAAAAACAGCTAACATCAAAGAACTTGTAGAATGCACTTTCTTATTTTGAACAAGTAATAAATGGAGTGGCCATTTTTGAAAACATCCGGGACTTTTTTAGTGGAAACCGAGACATAAATAAAATGGTTGAAAAGGCAATTCTATTTTAGAACTATTTGACTGGTGAAAAACAATAATTCACATTGAATTTTAAAATCGCTCTAACGTATATGTTTGGCATTGTAAAACAAAGAAAAACTTCAGCGTTAGAGTATTTGTCATTTAAAGATGTCTTCCGATGCTTGCTTGATAACATTATGCATTTGAACATTGCAATTTTCAATTTATGCAATTAAGCAATCGTTAAATTCGTGCTTACATTTATCTTACATTGATTTTGAGTGAATTGTAAGTATAGCTATTGAAAAATTAACTTAATATCGTGAATTTCACAATGTGACGAGCGATTACGAGAAAAATGTTCAAATATTTTTCGGTTTAAGTCAGGGATTGACAAGGAAAAAAATTAAAAAGGATAAAAATTTAGAATCCAGGACAAATGGCCTCCAAACCGGAATTCCGCGCCAAAGATGAAAATCCGGGACTGTCTCGACAAATTCCTTGCAGTTGGCCACTCTAGTAATAAACCACCTTCTTCAACCCTATAATCCCGGGAAATTAACTGGACCATTAGCTGTTATAAAGAACTGCAAAAATAAAGCAAGCCAAGACAAATAAAGTTGGGCAACTTTTTTAACCCAAGTCAATCTACAACAGCGGAATGTGACGATTACAGTATAGTTTTTTTAGTTTCGGTTTATTATTATAATTGTTATGTATTTTTATTTTTATATGTAAGCAATTTTAAATGAAATATAAAGAAAAAAATGCATTTAAAACTTAAAACTAAGTTATTTTATAAAAAAATGAAACCAATAATATTGAATTTACATGGGTTTATATTAAAATAATTGATTTGTTACGCTTAGGGGACAACTTAGTCCGTAAAGTGTGGTATAGTATACTAATATTATCATAGATCTTCTTACCAAACAAATACACTTATCCAATCCTCTATAACTTTGTACTTTATTGTACAAGTTAAAGTATAAAATAAAATAAAAGTAAAAATACATTATAACTAAATAAAATAATTGTGATTGTGTTTGAGAATCCATACTTAACAACAGGAAATACTTAGGAAATGCTTATGCATTAGAAATAGTAACTTAAGCAGTTTATAAATATGCTTGCAAAGCATAGTGTCAAAATAAAGAGGAAAGTATATCATTAAACAATTTTTGTAATCTTTTCAGTGTTAAACTTTGGATTTATGATTTTCATTCACTTCATAAGTTATGATTTTTTGTACAGAAATATTTCAAATAAATTCAGATCGAGGGAACAGAATTAAAATTTTCTCCATCGTGAGTTCCAAATTTTCCGTCCCCTTAGATTCAAAAGTAATTTTCAAAATTTTTAACATTGGTTGCAGAATTCCTGAATTAGTTCTCGTTGATACACTCAGCCTTGTTTTATTTCTTTCTGAACTTTTCGATCAAGATGAATACACTTGTTTATTTTAATTTATTTTCACAATTTCAATACATATTTTACAATAGATTGCGAATAAATCTATTCGATTGTGATGTGCGTACATACTCCTTGCGGGGAGACGGGATTTTCCTTTTTTTCATTTCGCTAGGAATTTTTGATCAAGATATTCAAAAAGGAAACCAGAAATTCCACGATTTTTAAATGAGAAAAACCTCTTTATGACTCTGGCTATTATGGATGGACGAAACGCATTAATTAATTGCTAATATACTATAATGACATTTTATGCCACATTCATCAGCGTATCCTAAGAAACTTATACAAGAAAATAATGAAGAGAAACGTTCGCATAATAAGACTATTGAAAAGGCATGGGAAATGATAGCCATTCTTTTCTTCTTAAGCCGTTTGTATGCTTCAATGTGTTTTCATTGTCGTCATTCTCATGTGTTTGCTTCATTAATAAACTTATTTCTAACTTTGTGTGCACTACTATATATATATATATATATATATATATATATATATATATATATATATATATATATATATATATATATATATATATATATATATATATATATATATATATTTGTGTGTAATGGGTGCAATGCCAAATATAGTAGATAAACTTCCAGTAATCTTTGTACTCGAGTTCTTGTACATTGTCGATCGAAAGAATTGACCAATATTAGTGAACACAATGATTGAGTAAAATAGGCATGTCTGATTTTAAAATTTTATTAACAGCTTTAATAATGTGTAAAATTTATGGCACCTTAATAAGATCATTGAATCATTGAAAATTAATGTGTTAAATCCTCTGAAAACTTGTGTTTTAAGATTTTGAAATTGAGAGTATGTGAATTGTTGTTGTTGTTTCCAATTGTTTTGAATGGTTGGTTAAGTTGAATAAATTTTTTTAACTATTTTCATTAAAATTATTTTGTGAATGAAAATCATTTTAAAAAAATTTGAAAATATATAAAAATTGAAAAAAATTTAATTATTTACGTAAATTAAATTTAAAAAAATTTTAATTATAAATATTTAGTAACTTGTTTATTAAATCAATAATATCTATAATTTTTTCTATCCTAGAAATATATCGTAAAACGTATGTTCGAGTAGCGCTTTCTAATAATTAAAGATTTTATAGATTTTATAATTTACAAAAATTATTCTTGTAACAAGCTCATTTATTTTTACACAATATAAAAATAATTAAATAGAAATTAAATAAAACCTAAATTTAAGAAAAATGTATTGAAATGAATTACAAATAAAACTAAACAACAAAAACAATTGCACCTACCCTAACATTTAATTAATTCTAAAATTTTTTCGAACCTATCAACTTTATTGTTAAACTTCCAGCAATTTTCATTTAAAAATCTTTGTCTCTTATTGGTAATAATTCCCTTTCTTTTTTAAATTTCCTATTTAATGTTATTATTGAAAGATTCAACGAATTGAGTATGTGCTCTGTTATTTTTATTCACAAATTCATATTTATGACAAACTGTGTTATGAATGAATAGGTTTTATTTTTAATTGATATTTTTAAAGAATAATCTATTTATTTATAATAAATTAATTAATACATTTTTCCTATCTGTCTGTCAGGCTAATAAAAAATGTGATCCGAAATTATATCTTGAAAGTTGTTGTTTGTTAAATTTTGTGTATAAAAACAATTTTTAATTTTTAAATTTAAATTTATTTTTTATACTAATTTAAAAATAATTTGTATGAGAATATTAACAATTTTGTGTTTTATAAAATTAAAATAATTTTTATATGATTAAAAAAATATTTATTAAAATATATTTTTGATAGAATTTGATTACGATTATTGGTTGTTAATTTGTTTATTTAGTTGTGATTAATACGATTTTTAGCTTGAAAGAGAAATGTTCGAAATATATAGTAATGTTATATTTTAATATTCTTAGTTGGGATTTTCAATTATAAAAACTTTACCTGCATTCTTTGATTATTTATATATATGAAAATTAGAGTTTAAATGAAGCCTAATAAATACTAAACTTCAAAAAATAAAGATTACTTTGACACACGGATGTGCTGATTTCAAAAGGAATTGGGCATTGTCTTCTCCCATTTGTGATAGAAATTGCAATCCTAGTGATCCATATTTATCATAAAAGGCTCGTTTTTTTTTGTCAATTAAAACTGAATAAGCTTTATTTACACTACGAAACTGTAAACGAAACATTAATTAAGTTACATATTTAATATCATTGTCAGTAGCCTAGCCAAATTTTCAATGTTAATTAAATATTTCAATAATAAAGTCTAATATTTTAAAATTTGCTTAAGAATTTTCATAATATCAATCTTATTTAACATTGCATTTATAAAAATGTTTGATTAATAAAATAAAATAATTTTATATTTAATTTAGTATATTTATATAGTAATAAAAACTTTCTATAAATAATGAAATCAGATTATAATAATCAAATTATATGTAAAATGAAAAATTAATATTATTCACCACTTTGTTTTCAGTGAATTTAATATCAATCAAATTAATTTTGAAAAATTTAGAATTTTTAATCAGTATTTTTTAGGTATTTTGATATTTTCTTTAAAATCAATACAATATTTTCTAGATAAAAACACCGGTCAAATTTTAAGTGAAAAATAATAAATATTATTTTTCGTTTAATTATGCTAAGTGGCTTTAAAGTTAATATCTTATGTGAAAAATAATAATACACAGGCTGAAGAACTTCACGATTCGAGAGAATGATTTCTATTAGAGGAAGACAAGTGGCCTCAATGAAAGAGCAAACGATTGGGGATCAGCACGCATACTGTGAAACAAACTAGCATCTTAACGGGTCTAGTGTAAAGTGAGACCGTGGAAAAATATTGGAAAACGAGCAGTCTGATATCTAGTACTTATTCAAACTGGAAAAGACTTACTCATTATCGCGCCTGGCTGAATCGGTACATCGAGAGCAGCACAACAAGTCACGAAATTGAGGAATCGGAGAACATATTAATAAAAAAATAGCACAAAGGTGAATAAATGGAAGAGTTAAAAGATTAACTGTAAATTGGAAGCTTGAAGGCAAAAAGTTTACAAAAGCACCTAAATCCAAAGGTTTTCGATGATGGAATATTGCGAGGTGAAAGTCACTTATCTAATACGGAATGATTTAACCCAATGGCAAGATTCCCGATAATCTTATCTGGAAGTAGTTGGGTTACGAGATTGGTAGTGATAACAATACATAGTTCCTTGAAACATTTCGGTGAAATAGAGTATTTTCTAACTAAACTGCATGAAAAATATTTGGTTGTGGGTTACCGTAAGTTATTAAAGGAGTTAAAGAAGAAATGTGTAATATGTCAAAAGAAAATGACAAAACTATTGTCACAGATCATGGAACCACTCCCTGCCTTAAGAACAAAATGAACCGTTAGAAGCCTTTAAGAAAGTGGCGGTTATATATTATTACATAATGTTTTATATATAGATGTAATGCATTCAATTTCAAAAATATAATTTAAAATTTGGAAAATTGAACACCTCTTGAATAGAAATTATTAAATTATTATAATTCACAATTACCGTATCTTAGCGCATATAAGACGCAGATTTTGGGAATTTTAGTAATATAATGCGTCTTTCAAGTTGATGGTTTGAATTGTTATTGCTATTATTAACTGTATTCGATTAACACGTTGATTGTTGTATCAAAAATTGGTAAAGTTGTTGTAGGGCCACACTACTTCGCACGGCTTCAAATTCAAATCTGCCACAAAGTTATATGTAACTCACATGGCGCTAAAGTTCAATGTATATACAATTTTTATTTAACAAGCACAAAATATTACATAGACACAACACCTCTTACCATCCTTGGTGCGATGGTAAAATAGAAAGATAGCATGACACTGAAGGTAGCTCTACGACCTCACAGTGATAAAGTAAGTAGAACTTGGGCTAAGGACCTACCTTGGGTGATGCTCGGGTTACAGAATGTAATATCCGAAGAAACCAACACTTACCAGGCAGTATTTGGAGCACAATTCAGATTGCTTGGAAATATCCTGATCAAAAAGAGAGAAAATAAAATTAAACAAAAAGAATTTAAAAACATGCAGTCACATATGGGTGAGAGGAGAAATTAGAACCACACTTCAACAAATCTACGAAGGAACATTCAAAGATTTCAAATGCAGCGAGGAAAGTAATTGCAGTCTCTATAGATAGACTGAAAGTGGCTGATGTCATTGACTCCATAAACTTCCAGGGGAGTTACGTAACCAATCAATATTTAATGTGTTTTAATATATATTTAAATATTTGAAATATAACAAATATAATTTTGTTTAGAAAATGTGATAAAATACAGAAATTCGAATTGTTATTTTGTCTTTGATTAATTATTAATTTAAATATTAAATTTCATGGATAACAACACTCGTGTATATACTTTTTAGAAAGAACTCGCTAATGTAATTTTGTATATATTATATATTATAAATAATTCAGAAATTACAATTTAAATATATTTTAGAACTGAAAAATCAATAATTACATAAATGATCAGAAAACCACGATCTACATTAAATTGATTAAATTTCAATAACATTAATATCAAATTTTTAACTATTTAATTATTTAGTTTCGTTTCAATATATTATTATATAGATTATCTTTAACTTCCAGTAACTTAATTATGCAATGTCAAATAAGAAATTAATAAAATGAAACATCAAAATTTATTTAAAAAAATTTTATTGTGATTATTTGAAATTTACATTATATTCAAACCGATTTGATAAATTTGAATAATTTTAATATGACTTTATGTAATAACCATTAAAAAATTATCCAACTTACTACACTACTGATCAATGTCAAATTGAATATATATATTTAAAAATGTACTTTCTCTGTAGCATCTGTATCATTTGAATTTTTATCTGGATGATATTTTAAAGCAAGCTAATTTTTCAATAATAAAAATAAAATTAATAATTTAATGCAAATTACTCGTCTATAAGACTTTTTAATATCTGCTTCATTACATGTTTTATTTAATTCTAAAGTTTCGTATAAACTTAATCCATTTGTCCTAGAAAAAATTTATTAAATTGATAGAGAAGGCAGTAATTACGATAATTTCCTATTAGAAGTTTTGGAATTATCTTCTATATTTGACATTTTAATCAAATTTGAAAGTATAGGTCAAATAATTTATACAGTAAAACTACATTGAACATATAATAGCTTTAACAAAAATGCTTTTATTTACAGGTTTATTCTTTTTTAAAATAATTATGTGTTAAGTAAAACCTATTTACGAAATTATTTCAAAAAAAAATCTTTTTTTTTAATATTGAAAGATTTGGATAATGTAATTAATGTAATTATTGTTAAATATTTATCTTGAATAGATATAAAAGATGTTGGTGTTGAACTAATGCATAGCGTTGAATTTTGTTTTCTAAAAGCTACATTATTTAGTATCAGTGATACAGAAGAAGTTGGCTAGTAGAGCATTATATCGATCAAAGAAAAATACATATAGGAGAGTGTAGCCAAATCCATTAACTAATTATTATAAATACCATATGTTTTTATAATAATCTAATTATTTAAACTTTGTTTAAATATGTTATAAAAATAAAGATTTGCAAATTCAAAAAGTGTCTTGTTTCTAAATAATGTATTCTGAAAATGACAACATTGGTGTCAAAAGTGCAGCACATGAAAGTAGTCAAATTCAGATGAAGGTACCGATTTCCTTCGACAACGTGGTAGCGTGGTTCCAACAAGTTGATTCTGCACTCGAGCTGGCATCAATAAAAATGAAAATATTTTCATTTCCTCACCAGTCTACCACCAAAAATCCTCGAAGAATAATCGGATCTACTGAACCCACAAATCAAAAAGCCATATTCGACGTTAAAAGACGCAATAATCAGGGAATGAAAAGGATCGAAAACAGAGGCTGCCAAAAAATTGCTGCAGAACCAAGAACTTGGTAACCGAAAACTAAGTCAATTGCTTATGGAACTCAAGCGCAGTTACAAACTAATGGAACCGAATGGAAACCCATAAACGAGTTGGATCCTGAGATTTCAATTTATAAATTGGATGCAGTTCACATAAAACACTTATTACTGTCAAAGGAAGCGGATATTGATGAGCTAGCAAACAACACAAACTTACACATGGGCATCAAAAATCATGTTATATCTCAGGTGGAAAATCGACAACAAGCAGAAATCCAGTATCAATAGGCATTAGAAAATCTCCAAAATCAAATTAATGCTATAAAGTCAAATAACAAATCCAGTCAATACAACAAGCTGTCAACAATGAATCCTATATGCTATTTCCACAGAAGATTTGGAAAAGATGCCCGAAAATGCGAACAGCCATGTTATTGGACTAAGTCATCATATGCGGGAAAAGACCAAGGATCTCTTTGATGTCGACGACAGAGATTCGGGACAATACTCAGCAGTTGACAAAAATCCAAGCCATATTCACTGTGCCAATTTTTAAGAGCGACAGAACATACAATTTCCTCGTGGATTCTGGAGCGGATGTCAGCGTGCCTATTAAACTTGTTTCAGCCAATAACTTCAACATCAAAACATATGGTTCGAAGACACTTAATTTCAGGATTTTAAACATAGAGCAGAACTTTAGATGGAGATTCGTGGTGGTAGATGTAAAGAAAATCACAGAATTACCACACCATATCATCCACAATGTAATTGCAAAGTTGAAAGGTTCCATAGAACTCTTAAAGCAGCAATAAGGGCACACTCAGATGATTACTCCAGAAGTTGGGCAATGTCATCTCTGAAGAAACAAATTTATTACCAAACCAAAGTGTTTTTGGAACTGATGGACGGCTACCAGGTGATATCATAATCAGAAGGAAAAGAAATCAAAATTCCTAACCATTCCTACCGAGCGAGCTGAAGGAATCTACTCGCGTGTTGCTCAAAGCCGAATCAAGAACCTCCCTCATACCTGTATATGATGGACCATATAGGGTAATTAGTCGAAGTTCAGATTTTAAAACATTTGAAATTCAATTACCAACGAGGACTTTACGAGTATCAGTAGACAAACTCAAAGCAACCCATCTCCAAGAATCTAATAGATCACTCCATGATCTCGGCTGAGGGCTATGTAGCCAAATCAATTAAATAATTGTTATAAATACTATAGGTATTTATAATAATCTAATTATTTAAACTTTATTTAAATATGTTATAAAAATAAAGATTTACAAATTCAAAGTGTCTTTTTTCTAAATAATGTATTCTGAAAATGACAACAGAGAGGATGGAGTTGTAATGAGCAGGTTTAGTGTTGAATGAAGATGGGTTTTGATATAACAATACTTTTATCATGGTTATACAAATAAACCATAAAATAGAATAATAAAAATTTGGCTTATTGTTATTAATATTATCATTTATTGTTTTTAAAATTTCCGTAATATAATAAATGTTTGATGAATAATTCTGAATGAATTTTGAATAGTATTCAATAATTCTCCTGGTTATATAGCAAATTTTAAATCATTTATTTTGCTTAGTTAATGTCCAAATAATTTCTAGTGACACCACTAGCTACTCCTTAGATGTTCAATAGATAAAAACAAAGTAATGCGCACTGTTAAATATTAAGAATACGTATTAAAAATATTCAATGAATTATTACGACCAACTTTTTGAATGTAACAAGTAATTACTTTTTTAATTTCTTGACATCGGTCTTTGCTATATGGTAGTTCTCTTGAATTGATACTGTTTATACAAACCATCATTTGCTTGACATTCAGATTGTAGGAATTATGGCATGGCTATTGTTACTAATGTCAGTTTCGAATTTATCAACACCATCTGTGACAATTAAAGCAGTGTAATAGGCTTTTAAAGACTTTGTTATCATGTTTAAGGCAAATCCAAATCCAAAATTTGCAAGCGTTTCAGAATTAAGTTAAGATCCGCGCTTTGAAAATAGTGCTTAGTGAAAAAGAGACTTAAAGTAGAATTCGGAGTAATGAACACCATTATTCCGCTAATTTTCAAGTTATTTCCATAACGACAAAAGATGTGAGTAAATGAAATGATTACGCCAAATCATCAAAAGACTAAATACTTACCAAGGAAATAAGAGTGAGCGCATAATTGTTAATGTAATGAACCAAAAGTAAAAATGTTTAAAAAGATGTCTAATAATAATAGTTGGGACATCGATAGGGTATAAAAAATATTAACATTATAGATATCATATTGTACTATATCTTTTGTTAAGAAATAAACAAACCATTTTTGAGGGCTCAAATTATTTGTAATAAACTTAAAGTTATCAATTTATGCTTTTCCGATTTAATCCTGGTAATTTTAAGTACATTGACATTTGTGGATCTTTGCCGATGAAAAAGCGAAAACATTTCCAATTTTGTTAGCTTCATTCTTAGATCTCCCCGTTGTGTTATATCCAAACGATTTCTTTTTTTAAGTAACAAATCAGTTATGGCACTAAATCCGCATTCAGCTAAATATGAAGAAAGAAACGGTAATAATAATTTTTTTCTTGCACATTCTGTTGTGCTTGGATATTTGGTCTCTTCAAAAAACCATACCTTCGATCCTTTCATATTAAATAAAGTTTTAACTGACTCTCCACTCTGCATTTCTGCTAATTCTTCTTGGTACTGTATATTTGAAATATGAGATAAATTAACTAACATTGGCTGCATCACCCAAGTTGGATATTGATTTCTTTCAAATCGGAAAATCTTCCTTTTAAATCAGCTGATAGGTTTTTTAGATGCTCGACAATATTAAGTATAGCGATATCAATTACTTCAGTGTTTTTCATCGATAACTTTATCTTTGAACTTATGTATAATAATAATGCTTATTTATATTTTCGTAATACTTATTGCTTCTGCAATCAGTGACATTAGTACTGCCACCGCACCACTGTTCTCTCTAACTTGTATTCAAATATTTTAATTCAGTGGGCCCATTAATGGAGAAATTCCTCTTGGTTGGGTCGAGATATACAGCCGAAGTGGTCAGGCAATAGAGTAAAGCAATGCCGTTAGTATACCGTTGTAGACGGATGGAATTGAAATAGTTCTGTTCTGGCTACGTTCAAAAGCTCCATCGACATATCGAGGCGAATGAATAGGCAAGAAACAAGGACCAGCAGTGATTAGAGACCTCAAAATCACTTACAGGAAGCAAGTTCAATGTCTGATTTAATTAAAGGTAAGAATTCACACGGATGTGGGTGTTGGGAAAGTTTCGAAATATTCCAAACAAGATCTACTTCCGACATTGGCATCGATTATCTCCAGATTATTTCGAACAAACATGGAAAATCGGCAAAGCCGCTACCAAGAAAATACGAAAGGACCGAGTTAAGCTACTCAAGGACACACGAACCAACTAGGCTGGTAAGAGGTGATGAAGACAGTGGATCTATATGATTTTTAATGTGGCTATTAACTGATTTACCAACTAATGTGTCTTATTAATATAAATTTCATTTATATTTTTGTCTAATTTTATGTGTAAGAATAATATTAGCTTATATTTTTGCTAAATATTAAACAACCGAATCTGAATTGAAATTAAAATTCTTTTCTCTCGTTTGTCGGGCGCTTATTACGCTGAATTAAATAGATGGTTAAAACAAATTATTGTTAGGTAAATATTAAAATAAATAATTATATAACAAATATTAAATGAATAAGATTTGAAACGTAATGCATAATAATTTATTTAATATTTGTTTGACAATAATTCGTTTAAATAAAATTTCTTGCGATAAAAGTCTAAGATAATATTTGATGAAAACGGTTAGAACAAATAAATACGACGATGATAATAGGGACAGTAGAAAGTAGAGCGCTACAAATTTTATGGTATGCCCATAAACCCATAAGCGCGTCAAGGCATCTGCATTCCTAGTGATGGGGCTCATCTTTTGCTGACGGCCACTCACTATATTGTTGTACCAACGTTACCTGCGATGGGTAATTAAGTGGTAAAATCATTGATTATGCGTCGTTACGAAAGGGAAGCAGAAAAATTACAGTCATCGATGAGGTAAGACGTACATTTATGCGTACAGATATAGAATGTTTCTATTCGTAACCCATCATTTGTTTCTTAACTATTTTTTAACTATTTATTAACTATTTGTTTCTTAACTAAAAAACTAAATTTTCTAGTTCTATCACAACATTATTATTATTATAATTATTATTATTATTATTATTATTATTATTATTATTATTATTATTATTATTATTATTATTATTATTATTATTATTATTATTATTATTATTATTATTATTATTATTATTATTATTATTATTATTATTATATTTTTATTATTATTCCTAATATCTTAAATAAATAAAATAATTTATTTTCTTAAATTTTAAATGTCAATTTTCACGTATTTGTTGACATTAATAAATATTTTAACTATAAAAATAAATAAAAAACAGAAAAAATAAATTTTCAATTAATTTCTATGTCATCAATTAAGACTTGGTTGTTCAATTTTTTAGAAGCTGCCACTCTTCATGGAACATTTCAACTTGGAGAACGACCACATAAACTGTGGCACAAGATTGTATGGTTATTTATATTTCTGACAAGTTTAAGTGCTTGTTTGTATTGTATTTCTAAAGAAGTTGAATTGTTTTTATTAAATCCGATTTCCACTCTAATAACTCCAATGACAGATAAAGATACTTTTCCAGATATCACAATTTGCCTAAAAGAGCCTATTAATAAGGCTTTTATTGATGCCGGATTAGTTTCGTTTGACAATTTTACATTTCGAGAAATAAACAAAAGAATCAGTCAAATATGGACACAAGTATTTGAAAATATAAGAAATCAAAGTGACAAATATCAAGATTCTTATAATTTATTTTTGCAAATAAATTTGGAACGAACTATCAATAGTGCGGTTAGAAGATCGAATAAGTTTTATGCTTTTCAATCGAAAATTTTACATTCTATTAAATTGGACATGTTGGATTGCTTAATAGATAGGAGAGTAAAATGTAATTCAACCTTTGGAAAATTTTACGAGCATCCGATTTATTGGCAGTGCCTGACGTTTTCTGAAAAGTTCCTACTGAGAGCCATAACGAACAAATTTTCTTTTATTATCTACCGATTAAAACAATCTAGTGAAAATTTAGATCCGTTTCCAGATCCGTACCAATGGACCGATGCTCCGGTGGCTTGCATTCATGAAATCGGTTCTGCTGCAGAGGATTCATGTGTTTCCACAAATTGGAATCGAATATTTCTCATTTCATTTTCATCCTATTTACGAAAGGACACCAATCCGTCAAGTGTTTGTGTCAAAGAAAATATATATTTAACAATCCGATTTCCCATGACATCACAAGTGGTCAATGTTTTACAAACAACTGATTTATGTAAACGATTAAATATGCAAAATCAAATAATTAAAAAATGCAAATGTTATTTTGAAGATTTCGAACTGCCAGGGTCAGTTGGTACAGGAATTCAAGGTTGTCATGTATTATCATGGACATTAATCAAACAATCATCAAAACTAAATGATTCTTTGATTAATGAATTATCTCAGAAACTAAGTTGCATGAGATCCATAAAAGAAAAATCTGTTAAAGGTTGTTTCGATTATTGTGAGCAAAGAAGCTTCAGAATTGCTAGTACATTCAGTCAGAGCATGTTTGATGTTTTTCAGACATTGAACTATAAAATTAAAGTAGGTAAATATTATGAAATTCAAAGAAACCGAATTAAAACTTTTGACAATAAAAGTAACGCTCCAGATTCTTTAGAAAAATTTATCAATTTTTCGACACAATATGAGTTGCAAAGCGTTAATATTGTCCGAACGTCGGGCTCAATTAAACAGGATGACATTTCTTCATATCAGTTGCTAACTTTTGTTTCAAATATCGGTTCCCAAATGGGCTTATGGGTTGGGTGCAGCATCATTTCGATCATTGAGATCATTGAATTGGTGGTCGTTTTGTCTGGGAAGTTTCTGATGCACAATTGCCAGAGAGTAAATGTTTATAATGACAACAATTGAACGATTTACTTCAATTATATGCTATCATGAATGTAGTCCATTTTTTTCGTGAACACTCAATGGAGATTCTATGAAATTTGCTTTTCATCAAATTATATTTTTAGATTTAAAAAAGTTAATAGTATACATTTATTATCTCTATAACCATTGATGAACTATTTTCAATTTTCAAATTTAATTTATTGAAAAATGAATATTTATAAAAACTGGCAATTCCAGGTGTTTCTTTATTAGTGTGAAGTGATGATTCCAGCACACTATCAAGGTCATCACAATTTCATGAAATATGTCAAGATCAGATATAGATCTAATGAATCATTTTATTTTTAAAATTTTATTGAAATTCTTCTATTTAATTATTTAATTTATTACATTTTATTAATTAATTATTTTATTATTATCTTATATTAATTACTTACTTTATTTAATTTTTATTTATTAATTTTTATTTATTTTGTTAGTAAAATATGTTGATCATTATTGGTTTTATGAATTTCTTCATAAATAGATCGAGTAGATTTGAGCAGTTCTGTTGTTTCCATTTCTATTGGATGATCGAATTCAACATGTGAATTTGACGTTTTTGAGATTTTGCTGCACAATATATAAGTGGCGTAATTTTCAAATATTTGCTGATAACACTATTTTTCATTTAATTTTTGAGTTCGTATGGCTTGAACATATTTCAACCAGATTTGTTGAATGTGTGAAGTTCAATTTGCCATGTCAGGAAAATTATAAGGACTGGATTCAGAATTATTCCACAAAAATAATTAATTATTTAAAAAATGAACTGTTAGACTTGATCGACAAGAAAGACCAAGATTTGTGAGAAATTGATATTGAAGTGTTTGCCATATCTGCCGTCGAAGGCTGAGATATTAAAATAATAACTCTTGCTATAAAATAAATGAATTCGTTTATACTTCAGAACAAGAATCTACAAACAAAATTGAAATGGTAGGTCACTGATGATCAAATATTTTGCTCTTTAGTGCTGTTACCAGCGTAACCCAAGATACAACATTGTTTACCGCTTGATACCCGTTGAGCGATCAACGTTGGCACTGTATCAAGAGGGTGAGTGCTCGCAAAAAGTGAGCGCACTACTTGCACTGTAATTGTCGAGCACTCCTTTGGGTTCACGGACTACCGTTAGAAGGTTTATGTCCGCTTTACATGGTCCCTGTCGTCGGATAGTGCTCCCGATAACCTGTTAACGTATCTTGTATTCTTCCACTGTGTCAGCTCACCCCACCATTCGTATCAATCATGATTATTCATGGGTCAATCTGTCCTACCTTCCCTGAAGATGGGCCAACTTTTCCGTCTTCGTTGGATCTCCTTGCGTCTGACATCTAAATGAGATTCGTTACCTAAAGTTGCCCCATTGCCCTACTTAATTATGGTTTAAATGCTCAACGCGTCTGGTCCACTCTGCCAACCTATCCCGACAAACTACTTAGACCGCCTTATCACACCATTCCACGAGAATTTGCAACTAGTCTAAATTTTAATCTTATATTAATTTAGCCTAAAACTAGTATTTATTTTAGTTCTTTAATCATGGAAATGAAAAATCCATCGGAAAAATTAAAATTTTATAATAAATTAAAGTAATAAATCTTTAACTTAAATTAATAAATTAAGTTAGTAAATCTTGGACTTAAATATTTGTTTTAAATGATGATGTAACAGTCATTTATTTATCACCCCAAAGCGGTGAATTCAAATTTTAATATTTATTTAGAATTTTAATTTTTAAGTAGTTATTTATGAAATTGCCACTGTATGCGACCTCGCTGAGAAAGAAGCACTAGCATCGAACTTTTTTTTCGCAATGCTAGCTTCTTCCTCAGTTGCGGCAGTCATCAGCGGCACAATCCACATTTCTATTCGTTCAGTTTGGTAATTTATATTGTTACATTTATTTTCACAAATTTTTCAGGTACAAGTTAGTAGGAATTGTTCCCTTTTTAGGTTCTGGTGACTCGCTGTGGCTATTTTAGTAGATTGTGGAGATGTTTATTTTTAAATATTTGAACGGAAAGTTTACAACTGAAAACGATTTTAAACCTGAAATAGAAACACTAGTCGGAGCACACGGGTATAAATTACTTAGTAAACTTTTCAGGAAAAGGTGAATTTCCATTCATTATTGGAATTCTATCGTCTCTCAAAACGAATTTTTCACTTACTAGATGACAGAAATTAGTTGCCAAATCATTAGAACAGCCAAAATTAAACGGCGAAATCAACACTGATGCTAAATTTTCAACATTGCTTTTAAATTGCAAATAAGCTGCTAAATTGGTTTCGAAAAATGTATATGCCGATGATTTGTTGATGCTACTTTTGGGACAATATAAATGACATCGTAACAATAGCGGAATTGATTGAAGGATCAAAACTTAGTGGCATTATGAAATGTTTGGTTGAGTTTTTTATTAAATATAACATGCCTTTTCTTTGGATTATTATTATTATTATTGAAAAATGTTCATATTTCGGATTTGGGGTTTATGATTGATTGAGGTTGGGATGCAGGTATATATTGTTATTGACGTATGTAGGGGTGATATAGATAGCAGGGTGAGGGGTATTACCAAATTTGGGTTGATTGCGCATTTTATAAATTTGGGAAACTAATCTAACAACTTTGTATTAAGGCTCTTGATGTAGATTCTGATTTTAATATAACCGGGGTATCGATGGAAATTTTTATAATTTTGCAAAATCATTGTATATCAGATTTATTTTGAGAATCTTAATGTTGGGGTTGGCATGAAAGGAAAAGTCAAAACTAAAGTTTACAAGTAGAATAGGTATATATGTAATTTAGGTGAACAATCGTTAACACTATTTCTTGCCATTATATGACTTGAGGGGTCATACACACATATATACATATTTATATATTTAATTTAAGTTATAGTGTCGTCGTTTTCGGGGGGGGTGGCTGTTTCTAAAAATAGATTTTAGTGGTTTTCTATAATTTTATTGGAAGATTATTGGGTCATTGAAACTAAATTTAGAGATAGGGGAATCCCAAAATCAATAATTTCGTTTATAATTTTATTTTTATAAAATTAAGATAATTATTTTAATATAATAATAATAATAATAATAATAATAATAATAATAATAATAATAATAATAGTAATAATAATAATAATAATAAGAGTGATAATGTTAATGGTAATAATAATACTAATAATAATAGTAATAATAAATGTAAATTTATATTTTTATAAGATTACCACATATGGGAGGGGGTCATTTATGAAAAATTATGAATTTATATTTTTAAATGAAATATAATTTAACTCTCTATGAATATGATATAATTAAGTATACCTACGTAATAGTTAATGGCTACAAGATTTGAGGGGGTCGGTTAAATAAAAAATACAAGTTATATTTTTTAAAGGTAATATAAGTTGAATATATCTGAAAACAAATTAAATTAGTACTTTTGGGTAATCATTAATGACTATATGATCTGAGGGGGGTCATTTATGAAAATGTACAATTTATAGTTTTAAATATATATTAAGTTAAGCTAATTTAGTATATTTAGGTGGTAGTTGATGACTATATGGTTTGTGGGGGGGGGGATCTTCGATGAAAAATTTTCAACTATAATTTTAAAGGTAATCTAAGTTAAGGATATATTGTTACAATTCAGAAAGTGACTAAATTCAAATTTATATTTTATTGTTATTAACACAAATTAAAACAAGTATAATAATATTAATTCTTTAATGTTATTACATGTCTCTCTCTAGTGTCCATTCGCCGTAAAGGTTCGGAGGTCTTCTTGATCTCTGACTTCTCACTCGGTTATCGCCGTCGGGCATAGTCTCCGTTAAGAGAGAAGGCTGATATGAATTGTCCTCGGCGTTCTCCTGAGAAGTAAACGTTTTTTCTGTTGATTTTTTGGTGCCTGGGGAGTATATCTGATTATTGCTTGATAGTCGTAAGACAGGCTCCTCTCCCTCGACGTCTATTATCCACGACGTGTTTCTTCCTTTTGGCATAAGATATTGCTGATTTGTTAACTCATGATTGGAGGACGGCTTGTATCCGACTGATTGGCCTTGGTCGAATGTGCTCACTATTGGTCTTCTAATCTGCCTTCCAAAAACCATTTCCGCCGGAGATTTACCATAATAGTTTGCTGAGATGCGATGATAAAATAACATCTTCTGGAGGAAGACGTCAAATTCCATATGACACTGGCTTAGCTTCCAACATTTGATCCCCTTCTTTATTGTCTGGACAGCTCTCTCTGCCCTCCCATTTGCCATTGGAAAGTAAGGCGGAGATTCTATCTTTCGAGCTCCTTGATTCTCAATCCATGCTAAAAATTCTTTTGATGTAAACTCAGGAGCGTTGTCGGATACTATGCATTCTGGTATTCCGAATCTGGTGAATACTGTTCGTAGGCATTTGATGACGTTTTCAGTTGTGCGTTCTTTGGTTCTAAAGGCTTCGATCCATCCCGATCCTGAATCAACGATTATTAAAATGTTTCCGACGTCTCGGGAGTACGCCCAATCTATGTGAAGTCTTTCAAAGGGTGTGGCGTTTGGCCACTCGTGGACTGTCTTCTGTTTCTGGGGGCGTAAAGTAGAACATATTTCACATTTTTTCACATATTGTTCGATGTCTCTCGTTATACCAGGCCACCATGCTGCGTTTTGAATCATCCTGCAGGATGATTGGATGCCACTGTGAGATTCCTTGTGGAACGAATCTATCGCCTTTTGCCTTAAACGTTCTGGTATGAATAGACGAGATCCTTTATATAGCATTCCATTTTCGATTGTGAGAGATGCTGAAACCGCCTTAAATGAGGATTCATACTGACTGCAGTTTGACCATTTTCCACGTTTTACCCTGTTCATAATTCCTTGTATACGAGTGTCTAATTGTAACTCACTTTTTACTTCTTGGGGTTTTAAAATTGTTTGAAAGACGACACTGTGCATTCTAGCATGGCTCAATGTCTTAAAATCGACCGCTTGATTACTAAATCGTAATCTCGTCAATGCATCCGCATGAGTAATTTCTTTTCCTGGAACATGTGTAATGATGTAATCATATTGCATCAGATTTAAAGCCCATTTCGTAATTCGCAGAGAAGTAGGATCCGGTATTGCTTGATTACTTCCTAATAAATATATGAGCGGGCGGTGGTCAGTTTGTAATGTAAATTTTCGCCCTAATAGAAAGTGGCTTAATCTTGAAACTGACCAGACTATGGCTAATGCTTCTCTTTCTATATTAGAGTAGTTCTTTTCTGCTTCCGATAATGTCCTCGAGACGAATATGACTGGATGTCCTTCTTGTGTGAGGACTGCTCCTATGGCTTCTTTCGATGCATCTGTAGTTAATGTTGCTTCTTTTTTTAGACAATACGATCTAACTATGGGATGGGAACTCAGTTCCGTTTTTAGCTTATCAAAACTTTCTTGACATTCCTTTGACCATATGAATTGAGCTTCTTTTTTTCGGAGGTTATTTATCGGTGATATTTTATTCGAGAATTGTGGTATCAACCGGCCGAAATAATTTACTAAGCCTATAAAACTTTCAACTTCTTTTTTGTTGGATGGCACTGATATATCTTGTATTTTATTGACCAGCTTTTGGTCCGGTTGGATGCCTCGGCTTGAAATACTGAATCCGAGGAACGTTATTTCGTCGACATATTCGATTGATTTGTCCTTGTTTATTGTAATCTTTTTTTCTTTTAATCTTTGCTTTACCGCCTCTAATCGTTTTTTTAGAGCCTCGTCATTCTCTCCAAAGACTAATATATCGTCTTGATAGATTAAAATGCCTTTTATATCGGCTAGTATGTCTTCCATTGTTCTCTGGAATATAGAAGATGAGTTCTTCATACCCATTTGTAGTCGGTTGACGTAGAATAGACCTTTCGAGGTATTTATGATGGAAAGTTGCCTTGCATTATTGTCTAGTTCAATTTGCCAATATGCCGATTTCAGATCTATCTTTGCGAATCTTTTTGCATTCTTCATACGGGCAAAAATAGTCTCAATATTTGGCAGAGGATACGTTTCAGTTTTAATCTTACGGTTTATGTGGACCTTGAAATCAACGCACATGCGCAATTCCCCATTGTCTTTCTTGATCCATACCACTGGTGAACAATTGGCAACTGGATCGCGACAAGGGGAGATTATACCCATTTCTTCTAGGCGTAGGAGCTCAGCGTTGACTTTGCTCTCTAATGCTAACGGTACTGGTCTTGCTCTGCAAAAGAAATTATTAGCATCTTTTAAGAGTTCCATTTTTGCCTGTACACCTCGTATACTTGGAAGGAAGTTGCTCGATTTATTCTTTGCTGTTGCTGAATTGATGGTCATAGTATCTTCAATAATATCTTGTCCCAACAATCCATATGATTTCTCTGATTCAATAACTGTTAACTTGATAGCATGAATTCTTTTTTCCGTTTCTACTTCTGCTGTGAAGTAACCTAGGCATTTCATAATGTGACCGTCGTAGGCTGTGAGTTTCATATTATGATATTTTAACTTCGGTTCACCCAAGTCTTTCCAAAGTTTCGACGAAATTATAGAGACATCTGCTCCCGTATCGATTTGCATCTGAATTTTGTTTGAGTTTATTAAGCAGCTTACCAATTCTTTGTGACATGAATTTACTGCACATATGGATCCTATGTCCAATTCTGTAGAGCTTTCTATAACGGAATTCACATGCTTATTTTGTTTGTTCTGCCCTGATAGGCATACAATTGCGAAGTGATTCGGTTTTGAACAGTTTAGGCATTTTTTCCCGAAAGCTGGACATTTTCCTCGGGCGTGGTCTGACCCACAAAACTTGCATTTTGTTATTGATTTCTGCTCTCTTCTGATATAGTGTAGCTCCTAGTTGTCTTCTTCTGATTCTGCAGGGGTTACGTTCTTGTTGATGAAGCTTTTCAATTGCTCCATGTTTTGAACGAACTCTTTGATGTCGTCGACGCTTGGTTCCGAATGGCCTATCTTTTCCAACAAACGCTTTTTAGATTCACTGTCATGTAATCCTGAAATTAGTGACATTGTAATCATGTCTTCTGTCGGATCTGTTGATTCCTTTAGTTTTGAGAATTGACAGAATTCGGCTCCCTTTCTTAGTCTGAGAATGAAATCGCTGATTCCTTCTGATTCCTTCTGCTTTAATGAGAAAAATTTATTTCTTTCTGCTATCACTAGTCTTGTCTTTGGTTGTAGGAACGATTTTATAGTTCTTTCGATTTCTTCGTATTTGACTGTTTGAATATTTCTCGGAGACAACATTGATATGACTTTGCCAAGGGCCTCGAACCCGCATACGGCAATGAAATTGTCTGTTATTACATTCTGTTTATCCGAATCAACCCATTTGTTAATTCGAGTCATTGCACTGAATGTCATCATCCATGTTTGACATTGATCTGCATTTGTGAGATCTAATACTGGAAATCCTGCTCGTGACGCCATTGTTACAATTCAGAAAGTGACTAAATTCAAATTTATATTTTATTGTTATTAACACAAATTAAAACAAGTATAATAATATTAATTCTTTAATATTATTACATATATATTAAATAGTCTTAATGAGTGTATCAGGTAGTGGTTGATGGTTATATGAATTAAGGGGGGTCATTTATCAAAATTTTCCAAATTTATATCGTAAAGGTAAGGTAAGACCAATATACATGTAAAATAGTTTGAATTAATGTATTTAGACAATAATTAATGGTTAGGTGATCTGAGGAATTATTAAATTTGATAACTATACATGTATAAGTTAATTTATCGACTAGTGTATAGTTTGAGGGGGTACTTATGAAAAAATGTAGGTTATACTTTTATAAGTTTCAAATATACATATATAAGTTAGATTATGAATCTGAACATCTGTTTCGACGATTACATAACTTGGGGGGGGGGGGGTGTTTATGAAATATTTACAACTTATTATGAGATTATAGATTCTATTTTTATCGCTAACGTAGTTTATATTTTATACTTTTAAGACCAAATTAAGATTGTAATTTATACTCTTACAGCTAATATAAGTTTATAATTTATATTTTTATGAAGTTAAATTCATAGTTTATATTTTCAAGCTCATATAATTTTATAGTTTATATTTTCAAGCAAATATAATTTTATAATTTATGCTTTTTAGTTTATAATTTATATTTTATGAAGTTAAACTTATAGTTTATATTTTAAAGCCCATATAATTTTATAATTTTAGCTTTTAAGTTTATAATTTATATTTGGTGAAGTTAAATTTATAGTTTATATTTCTAAAGCTAATATAATTTTATAATTTATACTTTCAAGTTTATGATTTATAATTTTATGAAGTTAAGTTAACTTTATAGTTTATATTTTAAAGCTAATATAATTTTATAATTTATATTTTTATGAAGTTAAGATTATAATTTGTATTTTTATAATTAATAATTTTTATAATTTATAATTTTTATCGTCAATATAAATTTGTAATTTATAATTTTAAGAAATTAAATTTATAATTTATACCTTTATAACTAATCATAATTTATATTTTGAAGAAATTAAATCTATAAGTATAATTCATATTTTTATGAAATTGAGATGATAATTTATACTTTTATGGGTTTACGATTGGTATTTTTATAGTTAGTTTAGAGTCTATTCAATTTAAAATCCAAGTCTTGCTGATACGCATATCGAACACCTTTATGAATGCTATTACTACTAAATCAATCATTTTAAAAAATCTTTACTTTACACTATTACTAGAAAATTTATTTAGGACATTTATAAATCTAGATTCGACAAACGTATAGGTAGAGTTGGTTCTTGATGATATTTAACCGTCTACATTAATTGTGAATTGTAGAGTTGTGATTAATTTAGGTCTGAGATCTACTCTGTTTATTAACCTTAGTGTATTGTATTGTGATGATTTTGGATGTAGATTTTAACTATGTAATATATTCATGTATTAAAAGTCAGGAAGAGTGCTTGCTTACACGGCCCCACTGTGACCGCTACGACAAGCCTTAATGTTGTATGGAGTCGACATTCTACTGTCGACCTATAATAACTAGCTAGAGTCATAACGGAGGGATTTTATCGACTCAACTCCATGGCAGAACCATGGAGTGGACGACCTCCGATGACCGAACAAAAAGAAACCAATAATATTGATAAGTGCGTGCCAGACAGTGGCCTGCAATAATTGTGGGCTGTGTACTCATCGATGATAAAGTGCATAGGTGTAGGGTTGGCTGGGATCTCGCTTCAAAATCAATGATAACCGACGATCTCACTCAAACCTACATTTCTATAGTTAAAAGAAATAATGAAAACAAGGTTTCAATAATAATAATTTATAATTCACAATGAAATCGTCCTTACCTACAATCTCAGAAAAATCAAAACCAAAAATTTGGCATAAGAGTAAAAATATTCATTTGCATTTTTTTCCTTGAAAAGTGACGAAGTGTGTTAGTTTATATAGCCTCTGTTTGACGTGTAAGTATACATGCGTGCATTGATGCAGTAAAACAAATTCAGATTATTTTAATTCTCGAACATTCGATTTTTAATTTTTATCGATTTTGATGGCGATTTTTCAGTAAGAATTTTTGTTTTTATTTTTGGAATTTTGTTTTTGAATTATTTTTCATTAAATTTTCCTCCATGATGGATTTCAGCATTTCCAGAACATTCCATGCTAAATTTAATCTATTTCTTATTTTTAAATTGTTTTTTATGATTTCTTTTCTAAAATATTTCTTTTTTACAAATTTTATTGGGTCGTTTGGCGGTCATGATGGATTTCGCCATTTTTATGAATTGTTCTGGACTTTTATTCAAAATATCGATATAATTTTCTTTACGTAAGATTTTATGGAGATTTTTTTTAATTTTCTTTTTTAATTTTTACTAATCGCCTTTATTCGAATTTGTTTTTGGTTGTTTTATGTCTTTCGGTTATATTTGAGTAAGTTTTTGTGTAATACTTCTTGCTCGTGTTTTATTTTATTTTTAATTCAGATGTTTTATTTTTGGGTATGTTATCTCTCTATTATCATTGTTTACTTGGTGTTTTATATATTTTTACTTAAGTAAACTTAATGCTGGGTATGCGTGTTGTGTACTGACACATTTCGTCCCATTCCTAACTTTGGGTTTAGAAATCAGTTCTAGCCCAACAGAAATAATAAAATTTGAAGGTTATTGTGGATTGAAAATATAAACCCAATTGAATATAAAAACATTAAGAAACGAAAATAATAAAAATGATTAGATTATTTGATATTAAATTCTATCATGTCTTAATTAAAAATAAATGCATAATTTGATATCTAATAATAATGTAACCCCGAGAACCAAAGGTCTAATAGACTATGGTTCCCATATATGGGGAAATGGTTTAATAATCCTACTTGATCTAAGTAGCAAGATTAAATAAAGCTTATTTTACTGTAAAAAAATTTTTTAAAAATAATAATGTATAAATAAATAAAAGCTGAATGGATTTTATTTTAGTACCAATAAATAAATAATTTATTTTAACAGTTTATCAGGAATTTTTCCGAATCAAATACAATCGAATAAAACCAAACAAAAAAATTTTACGAAAAAAATGTAAAAATTCCATTTGCCCACCCCACCCCCAATGTTCCCTCTAAGCCATAAGCAGCAGTGCGCGCAAAGTCAGCTGCGCTGAGCAGCCTTTAAATACAATAACTATAACTGTAGCGACTATGTTGAAAACTAAGTAGATAACCGGTCTTCGCTGGTGGTGGTCCATTTACATCGACAATTTCCGTGTGCTTTTTACTAGGAACAACTGCCATGAAACGGTTGAATTAAATATACTGCGCTGAAAATAATTTTGCTGCGCTGGGGAGTTGGAGGTGCTGCGCGCGCGCGCACGCGCGCAGCTTAGAGGGAACGTTGCCCACCCCCCACCATCCCTGAATTTTCCAAACCATTCTATTTTTCGATAAATTTAAATACATTTTAATAGATGCGCTCAAACAATGTTGGACAAACACAAGACAAAAAAAAATAATAAAAAAATTTAATTTAAAGAGGCTTCCTGTTTTTTAATGTTATTAACTATATCTGGAAATCAATGATTTCAAATCATCTTATTTGTATAAAAACTTTCAAAATTAATTGACGTTCTGGTTTTAAAAAAAGTGTTCTATTTTTTAAATAAATGAAAAAAAGACCTATTTTGTATAATGCCCCAAATATTTATTATACACATGCATTTTTTCCAACTCTCTTCTCCCCTAGAAAAATTGTCTACTGGGTAAAAAAAATTTTTGTTCCCCCCTCCCTTGTAAAAATTCCTGCGGACGCCTATGGATACATGCAGTTAGTTTGAGCCCGGCGCTACTACTTTTCGTGTCATCTTACAGAACTTTAATATTATTTGATTTTGAAAATAGTCATTCTCCGAAAAACATGGTCAAGCTTCGCAGCAATTTTTGCGACGCAAGTATTTCTTGTGAAATTAAGAAAATATATTGATTCAATTTATTGGCATTATAAAATGGGTAATGTCAACGTTGATGAAATAAATGATGAATGTGCTCACCCACATTTTCCATACGAAAGAGATAATCAATATGCCTTTCAACATTTCTCGTATGAAATGTGAATGAAAATAAAATTTCGTGTCATCTTACAGAATCGTAATACTATTTGATTTTTAAATAGTCGCCCTCCGAAAAACATGAGTCAAGCTTCGTAACAATTTTGTTGACTTAAGGATTTCTTGTGAAATTAAGAAAAAGATATTGATAAGAATTTGTAATCACTAAACTAGGAATTGGTGGAATGTGGCGAAAGCCCGACTTGCAAGTGAGAATTAAATTAAGTCTTAATCCCCACTATTTGATACAGATATCTTCTATATCAACGAAAACCTGAATATTTCCGAACTAAACATGATAGAAACATTCGATAAATGAAATTATAAAATTGTATTAATAATTGATCGTAAATACAAATTTTAAATGCCGCATAATTTATTCAATCACAAATTCTGGTTAAAATTAAAACTTTTGAAGGTTCATACGATTCATTATAGGATTCATTTTTATTCAATGTTTTCTCAAACTCGTTATCTACAAATATAGAAAAATTTTTTTGTTTAGCTTTATTAACAAACAAATCAAAAGTATTATTTCGACTAGGGGCACAAGCAACAAACTTTCCATTTTCACGTAATAATAAATCAATACAATTAAGAAGATCATCGTGAAATTCAATGAAAAAGAAACAATCTGAACATAAAATCAAATCAAAATGCCTAATCCATTCAACATTGACATTATTCAATTCATTCCACAACAAATGAAAAACTGAACAATTATTTAATTTGTCATTTCTTAAAAGAATATTTTCCAAATTTTTTACACTTCGCTCATTTCCATCTGTCAATAAATTAAATTCTGGATTATACTTAACGTTTATAAATAGAGATGCGAAGCAAGTCATGCCACCACCCATTTCACAGATTGTTTTAACATCTTTAACTAAGTAATTATTTTTCTGTATATAAATAGCTAGCATTTCTTCGCTAGGCCATATTCTGGTATTGCCAGTATTATTAAATCCAACTAAATCCTTTAATGACGAAATAGGTTCAATAAATGTTATGTCAAATAAATAGCAATCACTAGATTTCTCATATACAGAAATCCATAATTTATCACTTGAAAGTTTGTAATAAAAATAATCATAGAGAAACAGATGCTGGGAAAATAAATTCTGTTTTTTACAATGTATACTTGAAGCAAGGCATTTCCATCGTTTGCGAACTGTAGCTGACATTTCAGAAATAAGATTGAAATGTATATATTACTCACCAATATCAAAAATCTATTAATAATAAAAATTTAAATCAAAATTTAGGCAATTATAGCGTACTTACTAAATATAAAAAGAAATAAACATAAATATTAAAATTGATATTTGAATAATTTTGATTAATCTTTGTACGAAATTATTCAACTAAACAAAATACAAAACTATCGAATATATTACAATAATTTGAAAAAAGTATTAAAATAAAATTTGATTTATAATTAATTTATGGCATTATAGGTGTACTTTATTTTTCCACATAGAACACAGTAAAGAAGAATTAAAACCAAAAAAATTAACATTGATCCTATCAGGTCAAGCCGATATATTGGGAAATTTCCACTTGATTGCTATTTGTATCGACTTACTATATTGAAAAATTCTCGCTGTCTCCACTCGGCTTGGACAGAAATATCAAGGCTGTCGCCCATTATCGAAAGTAGCATTGACAGAACGCACAAACATTCCTCTTAATGGCAGCATTCACCAAAAACTAATTGATGGAAAAATCTGAAAATGGATGAATTATTTTATTTTTAGTTTCCTTTTCTAAGTATTTCGTAGAATAACAGGTACAAAAACATGAATGAAGACAATTCGAGTTACCAGAATGAATATGGACAAATTTCGCCGCTTCATGAATATTTATGATACAATCACGGGTCATCAGCAAAAAAAATGAATTCCATTACCAGTACTATAAAATGTTTGGGGGCCAGCTAAATCCATAATAGCCCCTAACTAAAACAATTAATTTAAATTCCATATGAGGAGAAAGTAAAAGCAACACGACTTATATATTTAAGTATCACTAGTAAGAAATAGGTTTTTGGGTTTTTGCTAATTCAAGTCAGTAACCTCTGACTTCTCGTGTTCGTTTAATCAAAACGATAAACTACTCAACGTATATCTGAATCACAAAAATATATTTCTCTCATCAATAAATAATCAATAACCAAAATTCAAGTTTGACCGATTCTCCGCTCGGTGTTGATGCTTTGACAAAAGATAATATTCACCTTTTTATTCCTTTGTTTCTCTTGACCAACGTTTTCCTTTTTGAATTTGATTTGATTTCTTTTCATCTTTTTCGTATTTCCTATTCTTTATTTTCTTTTTTCTAAACTCCTTAATTCGTTTTTTCCTTTTGCCTATCCTCGTTTTCTTCTAACCCTAGCTGAGGCAAAACGCCGATTATTTTGAATTTCGACTTTGCTTTTATACTAGAATAACCACTTTGATTAATCGGTTTTTTACCGGATTGCTCCTATCTGACAATGGTTTGACAACCGGCTCCTTGAACGTTTTTTGAACCATATCATGATTAATTGGCTCCCTTTGCTACTCCTTCGTAATAGTCCTAAACTTTGTTTGTCTATAATTATCACGCTGTCATGATAATGGCCTTCCGAGATTATCATTTTGTTTACTTTCATGTTAATCGAGCTCGGGTTTCCTTCATCTCTCGGGTTCTCCATTGGCTCGGGTTTCCTGTTAGCTCGGGTTTTCTATTAGCTAATTAATTAATTAATTAACGATTTTCTGTTTTAACACATTGAAATGCTTTTCGACCCTTTCTAACTATTTTCTGATAACTCCCTAATCATCATCTTGTTGACCATTAGCTAATCTATACCTGTCCCGTTTTCCCAATTCAATTTCGATAACTTTACAATTTATTGATTTTTTCGGATTTCCAGATTCTTGCCTTTCGCAACTGCTTTTGCCATTTCCTAATACTGTTTCAATCATACTTTCCTTTATTATCAATTCTGTGCATGATCACGCTTTAATTTGTCTTTTCATTCAACCTACATTTTATTAACATTTATTTTAATTTACTGACCTCAACAGGTTCATGGATGAGAATTTTCTGTCACAAGATACAAGACTCTTTGCGACGTTGTTCTCCTCGTCCAACCTCTTTGAACTTTCTTCTTGGGAAAACATGGTGGCAACGAAGCGAGTTTTGGTAATTTACACATTCAATCCAAACTAACCGAGTCCTTTTGTAAGAATTTTTGGAATAAAGTCAAATTAAACTTAATATATTAATTAACAGTATTGGGGAGGAATGAAAATAGTCATTAATTGAATAAAATTAGTATTAAAATACCAAATTTTAAAGACACAGGTCTGGTTAAATTTGAAACGCTTCGTTTATGAATGAATTCATGTAGTGTTAGATTTATTTTATTTTTCTCGATAGAATCAGCTGTTCTGAATATATCACTATTTTTATACTACTCTCATAATAATGCGTAATTATTGATTCTAAATAATAAATAATTTGTTTCCATTACCGTATATACTCGCGTATAATTCGAGAAATTTACGTCAAATTTTCAAGTCAAAATAGCCACTTCGACTTATACGCGGGTCAAAAAACATACAAATTAATTTTTAGTGAAATCATTAAACCTTTTTTTATTTTTGTTACTTTCGACTTATACGCGGGTTTCCAATTTAGGACTTAAAAACCTCTTAAAATCTACTCGACTTATACGCGAGTATATACGGTAATTTGTTTTATTTAATTGCAATAATTGAAAAATACTTTTAATATTAACTAGGGATAAACTCGCTGAGTTTTATATTATTACCAATTGTTGACATAAATATTACTATAATACATAAATCGTTGAGCCCGAATGAAACCTGATCAAATCCTTGGGTAAATCACTCAAAAAGTTGATATAGCATAATGTAAGAGGTTGGGCATAGCTAATCAATGATATTCTAAATACAGGCAATCCTTGAATAACAAGTTAATCTGTTCCGTCTTAGAAATTGAAAAAATTTAAATATTCACAAATAATATTTCAAATAATTTTAACCAACTAATAAAAAAATTAAAACCAAAAAATAGAGTACCGCGTTATCCGTTATTGAATATAAGACTAATAAAAAGGAACAAAATTTATTTCAAATACACGCCAAAAACTAATAATAAATCATCATTTTTCAATGTTTTTTCTTAAATTTCTTGAGAGTAAAATAATTCCATCCTATAATATGTAATTTCGGCATTATTTTGAAGTTTAAAATAAACAAAATATCCTTTTTCTTATTTATTATAAAAATTAATAATTGTGGCACCTTTAAAAATGTATTTATGAGAATAATGAAGAAAAATATTGCTAAACAATATATATTTATTGAACAACAAATAATTTCTTTAATCTTCATTTTCCACTAATTTTAAAGCTTCTTTCATCGTCAACTGTTTCGGTTTATTCCGCTTTATGAACTTAAAAAATATATAAATTAAATTACTATTCAATATAAAACACGGACAAATAATTCTGTAAATAAATAATGAAAACGATTTTCATTTTTTGTAATTTTGACTATTTTCCAATGAAATATCGAAAAAGTTGTGGTCAGTAAAGTCGTAGGTCTTGTAATTCTTCATTATTTGAAAAAAGGAAAAATTCAAAAATGTTAAAGATTTTTTTTCTAGTCGTTTTTCTCTAAAAATTAAAATTTTCAACATTTTTGCTTTTTAAAATCAATAATCATAACTTGACATTAAGGAGGGGGTGTATTCAAATTTAACTAATAAGTCATTGATAATAATGCAAAATTTCGAGGCTGTCAAACTGTGTGCCACAAGAAAATTTCAGAACACGCAAAAATACCATATTTTTTACAGACAATTCTTCTAATAATAAGTTTTTATAACCGTAATTTCAAATTCAAATAAATTTATAATAAAAAAATTTCTTCGATAATTTGTTTGTTTGGACTAAGAAATGTTTTATATTATTTACTTTAATAGTTAAGACGTCTTCAACTTCTAAATTCATAAAATCAATAAATCAATAATAAATACAGTTAAAATATATTTTCCAAAAACACGCTAAAAACACTATTATTAAAACAAACAAATTTCCATAACTCTCCCCTTCTTTAAGGGACTGCCCATCTCTTAAGCCATTCAATTCGTCTGAGTTTCTTTGTCGTCCCGTCACTCAATTCCACCTGGTGTTCTGACAAAAACTTTGATATGACAAAAGGACCTTCATACTGTAGTCCATCTTTGTCGCGATTTTGTGGTTCTTTCCGAACTAATACTTTCTCCCCCACCGTGAAACATCGATTCGTTCTCTTCTCTGTTTCCATCTCTTTCATTCATTTAGCTGCTTTCTCACTGTTCTCTCTTACCAATCTATGTATCTCAACTGTATCCAATGTCGTCCGAGGCAATGTTGAATGAAGGTTAATATTCCTCCCAAAAACAATTTCAAATGGAGAAAATCCCGTCGCGCTCTGTTGTGTCACGTTGATACAAAATTCTACTCGAGGAAGTAACTCCGCCCAATTTTGCTCTCCTAGTCCACCTGCTAATGATGTTGCCAGCAAGTCTCTAACTGTCCGTATTGTTCTCTCAACTAAACCGTTAGATTGGTGCTGATATGGTGAACTGAACTGTTGCGTAATACCCAGTCTTCCTAGATTTGTTTTCATAAAACCACTATCGAAGTTCTTCCCTCTGTCTGACAGACAACTTCGCGGTTTTCCGAAACGGTATATCCACTCCTCTAATATGGCTTTGAAAATCGATCTCTCGTCTTGTCTCTCCAGTGCGGTCAGACTGACCATTTTGCTAAAACGATCAATGATAACTAGCATATACTTGTACACTCCACCATTCTTCATGTGTGCTATATCAATGACCAACTGCTCTAAAAATTCTGAACTTATTATCGGCAACAATCGTTCCTTTGTTTTCTCCTGCACTATTTTCCTTCTGCAGCATATCTCACATACTCTCAAACAGTTTTGTATAGTTTCTTGCATGTTTGGCCAAAAAAATATGTTGCTCATATAGCTAATTAATTTCTTTACTCCAATATGACACATTTCAGTATGTATTCCTTTAACTAACGTATTTGAGTAGTCTATCGGCACCAGGATGACATCTTTACCATTCTTCTCTAATAATAAAAACAGATCTTCTAATTTTATGTTGTTATGCAAATTGAAAGGAAATTTCTTTTTATTCAAGTCATTTTTTTCCTCTTCTCCCTGTAACACTCTTGTCATGTGAATGAAATCTACATCATCTTGTTGCTTTTCTAAGAGTTTTGTCATCGACTCAGTCTTCTGTAATGAGCTGATATGTCTTACTCTGGCTTTTTCTTCTTTTGCGTCTTCATGTCTAGTCTGGCATTGTGCACATAACATCCCTTTAATCCTTGATATTCCGTCCGCATTTCCATGTTCCTCTCCTTTCCTATATTGAAGATCGAAATCATATCCGGAAAGGTTGGCTAGCCAGGTATGAAATTGCGGGCTTATCGGTTTTTTGTGTATCTCATGAAAACCAACGCCTTGTGATCCGTTCGTACTACAAATAACTTTCCGTATAGATATTGTTTAAAATACATTACATATTCGTGTATAGCAAGTAACTCCTTCCTAGTCACACAATAACCTTTTTCATGCGCGGTCAAGTGTCTCGACCCATATGCAATTACCACTTCAGTACCATCTTCTTTAGCTTGACATAAAACTGCTCCGATGGCCCCAAAACTAGCGTCTGTATCCAGAATAAAGTTTCTATCCATTCTTGGGTAATCTAGAATTGGAGCTTCACACAACTTTGTTTTAAGTAATTCAAATCTATTGTTGCAATCTTCTGACCAATTAATCTTTTTCTCACAGCCGGACGTAGATGCATGTAGAATTTTCCGCAATTTTCGCATAGTTTTTTATAAACTTCCTATAGTAATTGGTCATACCTAAAAAGGATCTTAATTGTTTGGCACATACTGGTATTTCTGCATCTTGAATCTCTTTAATCTTCTTGTCGTTCGTTTTTATCCCACTTGCACTTACAGTGTGCCCTGGGAATGTCAATTCTTCTTTATACAGATTACATTTTTCTATGTTAATTCTCAACCCCGCTAGTTGAATTCTTCTGAATACTTCCTCTAATCGGTTATTGTGTTCCTCTTTGTCTTTTCCATAGACAAGAATGTCGTCGAGGTAGACAACAACACCCTTAAATAATATTACATCCAACATTGAGTGCATCATTCTTTGAAACGTCACAGGGGCGGTTGCTAGTCCAAAAGGAAGTCGGTTAAAACAAAACTGTCCCTGCCTTGTACTGAAAGCCGTGACCTCTTGAATTTCCTTCGCCATTCCAACTTGATAATATGCTTGACCTAGATCGGTGGATGTGAAATATTTTGAATCTGCCAGACAATCCAGTAGAAATCGTGTATCTGGCATTGGAAAAGATATCTTTCAGTGATCGCATTCAACCCTCTATAGTCGACACACATCCTTATTGATCCATCTTTCTTAGCCACAATCACTAGTGGCGCGTTCCATGCACTTTTGCATTTTCTAATAACTCTCGCTTCTAATAAGTTTGTGACAAGTTCGTCAAGCTTTTGTTCTAAATGCATTGGTTGTCTTCTTGGCTGTAACATTACAGGCCCACCTACTATATTCATTTCATGTTGAACAACTTTCGTAAACCCGAGATCAAAAGTTGAAGCCATAAAAATACCTTTGAACTTCCGTAGCAATATGTCTAACTGTTCATTCTTCCTGTCTCCAAGCATTAATAATGCTTTCTCTTCTCGTTGTGAGTCCACATATGTCCTCCCTACTTGTGACGCTTCAATATTGTCTACCTCTACCAGTCGAATACCAAATCTCTCCATTGTATCTACACACTCAATGAAATCTGGACGCATATCTTTGACAACTATAACATTAATAATTCTTTTTTTCCCATTCCAATCAGCTTCTATCGTCATTGCTCCTAACGGTCTTTCCATTCCCGTCGAAAATACTCCACAAAGAGAAATTGTGCTCTGCTTCAACCTCGGTTTCCCAATCTTTGTCCAACTTTTTTCACTCATAACTGATACTGACGCTCCAGAGTCCCAAAGCATGTCAATCGCCGTCATGTTTATTACAATCTTACTCCACTTTCTTCTGTCTGTCGTCTCATACATCTTCTGCATCATGTCTTCATTTCGCTTCTTTCTACTGATTATTGTGTCGACCCCACTGACGAAATGAAAGCAATGGGATCGTCCTTATTTTTTGGTTTATCCATTGATTTTTTTATCGTTTCTTCGTAATTACTGTATAAATCTTCTGTGAAATCACCATTATTTCTTTCGTGATCTTCTTCGTAAATACATGCCACTCTCTTCTGATATCCATTTCTATTTTTAAGCAAAAAACAATCTCTGAATCCATGACCTTCTTTTCCACAGATTAGACATTTGTCTTTCATAGGACATTCAAAACGCCGGTGCCCTTTTTCTCCACAACAAAAACACTGACCTGGTGTCAGTTTCACTGGATGAGGCGAATCTCTTCCTTTGCTGTCATTAAATAACCTTCTTGCAATATCTTTAAGCGATACTGTAGGTATTCTTCTCTCTGGTTCTCCTGTCTCGTATCGACCTCTATACCGCTCATTTTCATTCTTGTCTTCATTTACAATTGGTACAAACCGACCATTACCAGGTCTATTCCTCTCATGATTAATCTCTCAGTGTTCGTCGCGTTGATGTGCAGTTGTCTTCACAATTGTTCTTTGGTCTCGTCTACCCTCGAATTTGCCATTTTTCATCACTGATGCGTAAGAGTCTCTTCTTATGGCATCAATATTGAATTTATTGTCATTCGTCATCTCGATCTTCTCCTGAATTTTTGCCATATCCCTGGCATCTTCAAAACTTGTCACTTTCCTTGATAAGAATATTTCTTTTACTCTATCGTCTTTCGCTCTGTTTGAAATAATGTCTCGAACAATCTGTTCATCAGACATTCCAGAGCTAAATACACTTTTAACTAAACTTCTTACTCGTATTTCGAAGACTTGGAATCTTTCATCTCTCTTTTGCTGAATTTGAGCTAGTTCCACAATCTTGTTAGTAATGGTTTTCCTTACTGTAAAAGTTTCTATAAACCACTCTTTTGCCATTTCATCGGTCATCTTCGCTATTTTCGCCGCTTCCCATAACATCGATGCCGCATCTGTCAACAAAAGATCCAATGCGTCTACTAGACTTTGATCTTCTATTCTCAGCCATTCCATAATATCCTTTAGCCAAAGTTATGGTAAAAAGTATGGTAAATTAAGGATAAATAGGTAAATTATGGGTCTAAAAATTGAAATATAGTAAATTATGAGCTCAGATTTTTGAATTACAGTAAATTATGGTCTATAATTTTCAATTAAAGTAAATTATGGTCTAAATAAATTAATTAAGGTCCAAATATTTCAGTTAAATCCATCTTTAGATCCATCTTTAAATTTGCAACAAAAATCTTCAAACTAATAATATATATTTAATCAAAGAATTTCTAAATAACAAGTTTTAATTAATTCACAAAATCTGCCAAATCCAAATTATTTAAACAAACAGATATCTAACTCTCCCCTTCTTAAGAATTTTTCCACTTCTTCAGCCACTCGATTCTTCTTTCTTTCGTTCCTTCTTGTGAATGTAGTTCGACTCGATGAGGTGATAGAAATCTGGCGATTTTATATGGGCCATCGTATTGCATACCATCCTTGTGCCTGTTCTGCGGCTCTTTACGTACGAGTACCTCCTCCCCCACCTCGAAAACACGAGTGCCCCTCTTTGTCTTATCCATAGCTCTCATAGTGTCTGCGGCATTACTCGAATTAAATCTCGCGTCTTCGATTCTTTCGCTTCTTGATATCTCGGCTTTTTTCAGGTTAGAGTGTAGGTTAACACTCCGTCCATAGATTATCTCAAATGGTGATAAACCTGTAGCACTTTGTCGACTGCTATTTATAGTGAACTCTATTCTGGGTAGAAGTTCGTGCCAGTTTCTCTCTTCACATCCACCTGCCAATGTTGCTGTACTAAGATCTCTTATCGTTCGTATGGCTCTTTCGGCTAAACCATTTGATTGGTGCTGATAAGGTGAGCTGAATTCCTGTTTGATTCCAAGTTTCTGTAGCTTCTGTCTTAGGAAATTCCCTTCGAAATTTCGGCCTCTATCTGTTAAAATGCTCTTCGGTTTTCCAAATCGATAGATCCAACTATTAAGTATTGTTTTGAAAATGGTCCCTTCGTCTTGCTTTGTTATTGCAGTTAAAGAAATCAGTTTGCTAAAACGGTCCACCATTACTACCATATATTTTTTCATGGCGTTTATTTCCATGTAAGCCACATCTATAACAATCTGTTCTAGGAATTCAGAGCTATATCTAGGAATAAATGTTTCCTTGGTTCTTGTCTGATCGATCTTTCTCTTAGCGCAGATCTCGCAACATCGTAAACAGAGTTGGATTGTTTCTTGCATTTTCGGCCAATAAAATATCTTTTCCATATAATGAAATAATTTCTTAACTCCAATGTGACATAGTTCTTCATGTAGTGTTGTTGTTAACAGGCCTGCAAATGTTTCTGGGACTAACATTAAGATATTTTTGTTCTTTTCTACTGTTATTAATCCTCCATCAATTCGTGTATTTTTTACGTTAAAAGGAAAACAATTCTTTTTCTCCCATGTACATCCATTTTCCAATATCTCTCGCAGCTCTTGAAACCGAATGTCCTTTTGTTGTTGTTCCCATACTTTTTCCATAGCTTCTGTTCTTTGGATAGTATATATATATCTAATCTTTGATTTTCCTTGCTTAGCTTCTTCATGTCTTGTTTGACACTGAGTGCAAACCATACTTTTTAATCTTGATAGTCCATCTGCATTCGAGTGTTCTTCGCCTTTCCGATATTTTAGTTCAAAATCATATTCCGACAGGTTAGCTAACCATGTTTGGAACTGCGGACTGATTGGCGTTTTTGTAGTGTTCATGAAAACCAATGCCTTGTGGTCGGTGCGAATTATGAATTTTTTTCCGTACAGATATTCTCTAAAATGCATGACGTATTCATGTACGGCGAGCAGTTCTTTCCTGGTTACACAGTATCCCTTTTCATGTGATGACATATGTCTCGAGCCATAAGCTATGACAGATTCTTCTCCATCTTCTGTAATTTGACTCAAAACTGCACCAATGGCTCCAAAACTAGCGTCTGTGTCTAAGATAAAAGTCCTATCTTCTCTTGGAAAATCAAGGATAGGTGCTTCGCACAACCGTCTCTTCAGAGTTTGGAAGCTCTCATTGCATTCTTTAGTCCAACTTATATCTTTATCGCATCCAGATGTTGCAGCGTATAATGGTTCGGCGATTTTGGCATAGTCTTTGATGAATCTTCTATAGTAGTTCGTTAATCCGAGAAACGATCTCAATTGTTTTGAACATTTTGGTACTTCTGCTTTCTCGATCTCTTCCACTTTCTTCCTGTTTGTCTGGATACCCTTCTCGTTAATTGTGTGACCAAGGAAACACAATTCTGTTTTATTGAATTTGCATTTTTCTGGATTTATCTTCAGTCCTGCCACTTGAATTCTTCTGAATATTTCCCTTAATAGCTCATCGTGGTCTTTTTGACTTTTACCATATACCAAGATATCATCTAGATAAACTACTACTCCCTTGAATAGCATTCCTTCTAGCACTGTGTGCATCAGTCTCTGGAATGTCGCAGGAGCTGTTGCTAAGCCAAATGGTAGTCTATTGAAGCAAAATTGTCCTTCTCTTGTACTGAATGCAGTCATCTCTTGAATTTCTGGAGCTAACTCCACTTGATAATACGCCTGACCTAAATCGATTGACGAAAATATTTTTGCATTCGCGAGACAGTCTAGTAAGAATTTGGTGTTAGGCATCGGAAATGACTCTTTTTCTGTTATGGAATTTAATCCACGATAATCTACACACATCCTGATAGATCCATCTTTCTTCCCTACTATCACTAACGGGGCATTCCAAGGACTCTTGCAACACCGAATAACATTTGCTTTCTTTAACTCTTTTATCAGTTCTTCAATCCTTTTCTCCATGTGCATTGGTTGACGTCGAGGATGTTGCATTATTGGGCCTCCTGTTATCCGCATCTCATGTCGAACTAAGTTTGTAAATCCCAGATCGAATTTCGATGCCATAAAAATTCCGCCGAATTCCCTGATCATTCCTTCCATATCTTTATTATTCTCACCTGCCATCGCCACTAGTGCTTTATTTATTCTTTCTTCATCAGTGTAAATTTTGTTTATCAATGACGTTTCTATATTATTGATTTTCATTAACTTTACTCCAAACTCTTTCATTGTATCAATGCCTCCTATGAATTCGGGTTTGATCTCTTTTACCACTACTACTGTGATCATTTTGGTCTTCTGATTCCACGTGGCCGGTATAGTCATGTATCCCATTGCTTCTTCACCTCCAGTTGAAAAAACTCCGCACAATAATATCATACTACGTTTAAGTTCTGGTTTGCCTATTTTCTCCCACAAATTCTTGCTCATAACTGTTACTGATGCTCCAGAATCCCATAACATCTCTGTTTCGGCATTATTCAACATTATTTTACTCCAATTTCTTCCATCTTTCGTCTGGTACATCTCTTCTTCTGCCTCGTCTCTTCGTCGTTCATTTCCTATTTCACAATTTATTGTCTTGACTCCACCGACGAAATGAAACCCATGGAGTCGCTGATGTTTTTTCCGTCTTCTATCAATATAGTATATTTCTCAGGGACATTGTATCTATCTTCCATATTGCTGTGATCCATTCTGAAATCCTGGCCGTTCTCGGTGTAATCTCTTGTTTCAGATTTTGAATCTTCTTCTTCTATGCCCGCTATTCTTTGATATCGTTGTGTAACATCT
Organism: Schmidtea polychroa; assembly: GCA_959609185.1. Classification (NCBI taxonomy): domain Eukaryota; kingdom Metazoa; phylum Platyhelminthes; order Tricladida; family Dugesiidae; genus Schmidtea; species Schmidtea polychroa. Next base: position 12,276 of record CAUHTR010000825.1, on the reverse strand, counting down.
TTCCGTAACGAAAAACAATCTCGGAACCCGTGTCCTTCCTTGCCACATATCAGACATTTATTTCCCAGTGGACACTCATACCTTCTATGTCCCCTTTCGCCACAGCAAAAACAATCACCTACCGTTAATTTTGGGACCGATGCTTGTGGTAGTCCCTTACTTTCATTGTACAGCCTCCTTGCAATATTCTTCATGGATATTGCTGGCAGCTTCCTTTCTGAGCTATTCGGGATTCTCGCATTTCTCAAGAATTGTTCTCTTGGAGATTGTTCTCGACGACCATGGTTATTTCCTTCGTATTGTATTGGTCCGCGTATAGGATGTTCTTCTCTTCTTGATCTGTGGTGACTAAATTGGTCTTCTGGTAGTCTTCTTTGTGATGATGTATGCATGGGATCTTGGGTATTCTTTTGAATTCTCATCTTCCCTCCCTCAGTCACGCTAGCGTATGTTCTTTGACCGATTGCTTTAATAAATTCTGTTTTATGGTTTCCATTTTTGTTACTTTCAAAAATTTTCGCCAATGATCTCGTTTCTTCAATTTTTGTTTCTGGTTTCGTCAATAGTATCTCTCTCAGTCTCGCATCGCGTGCTTTATTTGCGATGAGATCTTGAACAATATCTTTTTCAGATTGTCCTGAATTTATAACTTCAGCTAAAGCTTTCCTTAGCCGTATCTCAAAAGCTGCAAACCTTTCATCATCTTCCTGTTCCATAGCTGCCAATTCTCTGATTTTGTCAGTTATTGATTTTGTAATTGTGAACGTATTTAAGAACCACGCTTTGGCTTTTACATCTGTTGTTTCTGTTTCTCTGACGTTTCCCCACAATGTCTTTGCTTCTACCACTAATAACACATCGAAAGTGCTTGTCAATCGCTGTCCATTTGTCAGCAACCATTCTTCTATATCTCTGATCCATTCTTCGGCTTCTTTTAAACCTCGTCCATCATATCGTCTGATGTTCAGTGTGAGCATGTCTTGGCATGATTTCGGTAGGCATTCCATTAGCGATTTTGTCGATTTTGAAATGGCGTTGATATTTTGATTTTCGGCGTGGTCGCCAGTTAAATCCATCTTTAGATCCATCTTTAAATTTGCAACAAAAATCTTCAAACTAATAATATATATTTAATCAAAGAATTTCTAAATAACAAGTTTTAATTAATTCACAAAATCTGCCAAATCCAAATTATTTAAACAAACAGATATCTAACTATTTCAATTAAAGTAAATTAAGTTCCAAATATTCCCGAACAATCCTAAATAACAAGCTATAAAATTGTCCAGTTATTAGCTAAAAAGAAAAAAACCACATTACGATACTGAAGGAATTGTAATGCCTGCTACGATAATTGCTACTGAAAATATGAATATTTATCGTGAAGCAATTGAGAAAATCAAAAATACAATTCAACGAAAAATTGAAGAAATGTCCAAGAAAAAGTTTGACAGACACTACTTTAGCTCGATGAGTTCGAGTACCTGTATCAAGAACACCACTATTCATCTAGCCCAACATATCCGGGTACTCATTCAAAAAACTTATACTTACATGAAATATGAGAACTGAACTATCAGAAAATCTTAAGGATAGTTTGTTTTTCTGAGTAGTTGTTGAAATTGGGAGTGGAAAAATAAAACAAGATCAATCTGAATTGATTACTATATATATGTGTGTAATTCCTTATTTTATTTTGACATCCCTGCAACACAATGTATTTCAGTTAGTTCTTAATATGCTGTGGCTTTCTAATAAAAACTATTATTTATTGAGGCTAGATAAGAAAATTTATTTAAAAATTATTTTATTAGTAAAATCCTTTATTCGGCACTGATGGCATGGTTACATTCTATAGCATAATATTGAACTCTGATTGAATAGAGTATCTTATATGATATCGATTAGTCAAATAAACTCAAAAATGTCACATAAAACCTCCATCAGCAATTTTATAATAAAATGTTCACTATTTTTTAGGGCATTTGCGAAAAAAACTTGACACACAAGAATTCATTTATTGCGGTTTATGAAGCAATTAAATCCATTTCATCTTCCATAATAATATATTCAACTTAACCGTTTGCGGACGGAATTAATTTTAATAAGTAGTGTTATTTAAGCATAAAATTTTTAATATACGAATGCCCGATATCGTGGTATGATTTTTTTAAAGTTTGGTCAGCACAGCTGGCTATTATACATTATAGAAAGTCTGGAACAAAATTCGTGGCCAGCAGTGCTGGCATACCGTCCGCAAACGGTTAATGTATCTATCAATTTGATTTTTAATATTCAAACTTAGGCATTTGTAATTTTGATATTAATACATATATTGGCGGAAAATACTTTTAATTGATTTTAATAAAAGATATAGAAAATTTAAATAGTTATTTTAATTAATTTAATTTACTATATATAAGATGAAAACCATTTACTTCTTTAGTTTCCTTTAAGTTAGAATACTTATATGTGGGATGAATTGAGGATATCAAAGATTCATAAAGTCGTTCATGAGTTTCAATGAAATTTTTAGTTAATTCAATTTGCTGACGAAACATGTTGGTCATTAACAGCATTGAAGGGCTATAAGCCGAGAGGCCTGCAAAGTTACAAAATAAATGAAATTTCGTAAATTAAGCTATACATTCAAGTGCTTCAGGACTGACTACATAATGAGCGATTGGGACCGGTTCAACAGTTTGAATTCCAATACTTGGTGGTATATAATGTTTTTGAGTACTTTTGGATTTCTTTATATAATCGTTATCAGATTCATATGTTTTGATTTTGTTTCTAAAAATTAATATTATACAGATCAAAAAGACAACACCAATATTTATAGCATTATATACATAATTTTTAAAATGTCTGCTATTGTTATTAAGTATTACTATCCATAAATTTATTCTACTAGCTTTAATAAATAATTGATTATACAAAATTAATGTGATTTCTGTTTGTAACTTTACTTATTTTTTAAGTTCTAAAAAAGAAAAGTTAATAAATGATAAAAAAGTAAATTAGCATTTTTCTAAAAAGTTTTAAATAAAAATTCTAATAAAAAATAACTAAGATTTATTTTACTTTTGTGACATTGAATTCTTAATTTTAATCCGCCTTTTTTCCAAATAATAAAATGTTAAAAAGCTTTTATTCCATATCGAAATTTTAAATGCATTTTTTACTATGTGTTGTGTTTCTGTTCAATTTATTTTTTCTACCACTTTTAAATTTCTATAATCTGCTGGGCAAAAACTGATTCATTACACCAAACACAACTGAGATACATTTTCTATAGTGGTGGTTGGCGTGTACAGCAATTTCTCACTCACCAATTTTATTTACGTATGAATTGCTTATCGTTAAATCTATTTTAGCCATTTTAGAAATGGCTTTCAGGTAAGATTTTTAATTTTAAGAAAATTTGGTAAATGCTAGAAATAGTGTGGTTTAAATAAAATAATGTGATTTATATAAAATAAAATGGTTTAAATAAAAAAATGTGGTTAAAATAAATTATTGTGTTTTATAAAAAATAGTAAGTTTTAACAAATTGCTTTACTTTAACCCATAAATGTCTAAAATTAGACAGAAACACATTATACATCCTAATGAGATTTATTCCGATAAAAAAATCTTCAATATGATATTTAATGATATTTTTTTCTCAAATTTTTGAATCTAAGGAGTTAACATTAAAAAAATATGCCAATGCTGAAAATTATCAAAAACGACAAACTATGCCAAAAATGTCCAACATTTCCACGATTAAGATTACAAAAAAAACAAAGGTATAATTGACGGTTGCAGGTGGAACTGTGTAAGATCTTGACGATACACTTGTTCCGTCAGAAAAGTGAGCTGGTTGTCGGAGAGTAAACTCCCGATGGAAATTATTTTAAAAATATTCTACAAATATATTTTGGGAATAGAGATTAACGACATCACCCATGATTTAGGCGTTAACAGAGCAACTGTAATTATGTGGGGTAAGCTTTTAAGGGAAGTAATCGCATTCGCAGTTGAAGTAAACAATCAAAGAATTGGTGGCTATGACCAACATAACATTTTAAAAATAGTTGAAATTGATGAGAGCCTCTTTTTTAAGCGCAAGTATAACCGAGGCCGAATATTAGAAAATCAAGGGTTTGTCGGCGGTATTGAACGAGGATCTAGGAATTGTTTTATAATACCGGTTGAAAACAGAAGCGCTCAAACTATGATAGCCGTTATATGCAATAATGCACTCGCTGGAACTACTATTATTACTGATAAATGGCGAGCATACAGTCGAGCTTACAGTCGAAATGCAAACTATGCAACACCTTTCGGTGAATCATTCAATGACTTTTGCTGATCCCAATGATGCGTCAATACATACGCAAAATATCGAAGGCTAATGGTCAAGGTCAAAATATTTTATACAAAAAAAGGAGGAATTACAAAGGAACAGCAATTCGAGCTACTTATTCAGTCTATTTGGGAGTATTCGATTGAAAAAAGAAAAAGATTTTCTGCTTTGCTTATTTTAATTCAATCCGAATAAATTTCTAGTTTTTAAATTCTTTTAGTAGATATGAGATCATTATTCAAGTTCATAAATATTACTTTTAGTCAACAGTATAATTATAAATTATTTTTAATTAACACTCTTTACCGCTCACTTATATTATAGGAAAAGTATCTCAGTGGTGTTTGGTGTACAGTAAGCATGCTGGTTTCTGCTTACCGGGTGATTATTCTTGAGAGGATGACTACCACCTCAGAATGGACACGCCCATCGACACATACTGACGTATATAAGGACAGTTTCTAGTGAGTACTTCATTTCGGTTATATTAAAAAATATTTTCCTTTGCAATATCAAGTCAATATATACCCAAATACCAGAAGTCAGAGAACCCAGAGGCCGCTTCAGCAAGTAAAATTTCTACATAAATTTATGATTGATTTTTTTTCTCTTTTAAAAAAATACCACGCAAGCATGGGAACCGAGGAGATCACATGAGTCCAAATAATGAAAACTTATCAGTGAATAAAAATTTTATCTCAAAGCTTAACCTGTTTATTACGTGACAGTCAGATGAATGGAAAATTTATTAGATATGTCAACACGATCGTTATAGTAGAAGTGATTAGCTCACTTGCCTTAGAATTCACCGTCCCAAAAGCTAAAATTTAAAAAAATATTGCAATTATATATTAATCCAAAAGAAAAAGGAAAATAGTTTTTCGCAAAAGCAAAATATTCCCCAAACTTCTGAAATACATATTAAATAACAAACAACAAAATTCATAAGATATTAAATTTAAAGTAAATTTTAAGACTTGAATTTTGATCCATATGGATATGAGATCATTATTCAAGTTCTTAAATATTACTTTTAATCAACAATATAATTATAAATTATTTTTAATTTTCAGGCTTTTTTAAGGAATTTTATGTCTTTTATTAAAGTATTTTGGAATTATTTCGAAAAAATGTGAGTCCGATATATTTTTAATTATAATTAATTAAATAAATAAATCAATCAATGTATTTTTTTAAAACATTTTGGGAAAAATCGCTGATTAGAATAATTTTTTTAATTTTTGTAATTTTTTTTCTGAGCTCAATATGAGGGGATTCTTAAAGGAAATCAAATCTGGAGTAAAAAGATTTTGAACCAAATTCATCTGCTCTTGATATTTTCATTAAAAATATAATTTAAAAAATTTTCAACTATCTTTTTTTTCTAAAAATTGTCTAAAATAGAATTATTATAGAAACGTATCTCATCGTTACAATTTTACGAATCAAAAGTTTGTATGTGTTTTTTATTATGTGTTGTGCTTGTGTGCATTTTTTAATTTTCCTTCCACTTTTCAGATTTATATAATATAAGATGTATCTCATTGAGCTATAAATGGGAACATCAACGTGAAATCAAAGTAAGTATGTATGTTTCTATAATGTAAGATTATTGATTTTTTTGTTATATAATAGGAAATGCATCTCAGTGGTGTTTGGTGTATCACTTGAACTATCATTGTAACTTATACATTTGATACTTGAGCCTCTGTAAGTTCTAAGCCTTACCATAGGATTAACTTAAATTTTATTCATTTAATAAACTTGGCAAATATTCTGAAATTTATTAGCATTATGCAAACATAAATGGTTTCAAATTATAGAGTTCAATAGTGATCCCTTCTCACAGATCTTGTGTCAGATTCTATTTAGGGGGATACAATTACTTAACCACCGAACAAATTCTGGTTGAAATTTTCAAATTGGCCAACTTCAGCGAACTTATATGAAATTTGTATACTATCTCTGAGTGACTATGTCAATGTTTCATTTGTATTTTTTTATGATGATAAGCATTGTAATTGATTAATATTATTATGAAATTAAAACCGTGATTTTCCTTCATTTACGAATGGAAAAATGACAAAAAATTAGCGTAGGGACAACCAATCAAGTGTTAAAATTTTACTAAATTCCCGACACATACAATTAGGCATGGTTTACATAAAATTGTTAAAGATGAGATCTCTCCTAGGTCTGGAGTATTCATTGTACTAAGGTCGTGGTTAATGCCAAACGATTCTCTTGTCTGTTCTAGAAATTTTATGGTAAGCTCGACGAGAGAGACTGGGTAAAAGACCTAGCTCAGTATTGTGACAAAGAGGTGGAGGTGCCTGCCTTGGTCCCCTGGGACTACAGAGATACCCAATGCAAGCGCGGTGGGCTACGTGGATCCAGACATGGTCGACGTTACTAATGAAATAAATTGAATCATGGTCAAGGTTTCTTTATAATAAATATTCATGTGTCGAAATCGTGAGTTAGGGAATTTTGAGAATAAAGAGTGGAAAGTGACGTGAGTTAAATAAGGAGATATATAAGTGCGATAGTGTGAGAGCGAAACAGTTGGATAAGTTACATCGGCGGTGGATCGATAAGTGAAACGATGTTCATGGTCAACAATCATTGATAGGGCTAAAATTGAAAAAACATTTTTTGCCGAATCAACCGTTATCAATATTAATGCTTATTATCCATTCTCAACCTATTAGAGAAGATGCGGAATGACCGAGCAACTGCGCTACAACCAGTGAAGAAGTTCCGTAATCGAGTGGAGGTACTCAACGAACAAGTTCGGAAGATGGAAATCACGTGGTTTCGCACCGAAGCTATGCGGAAACACCTTCAGCAAATCGAGGTTCTACAGTCCCTACGACAACCACAGGATTGGAAGACTCCACCTACCTCAAACCCGCGTACGACGATCACTTCGAATTGAACTACAAAACACCAAAAGGTCCGCAAAAAATCACAGAGAACTCAACTGGTCCTTAATTAGTAGGGTCACCAGTCTTTTTCGTGTTATATAAAAATAACCTTACCAGTAGTCATTCTTGTTTCTAAATCGAGAGCATGGATTTCCATCAATATTGACTCAAACAATAGCATGAGGAATAAGCTATAGGGAAAAAGATCTCAGATGGTTAGCGTCATTAGTGTATAGAATAAGGGGACCAATTTGTTTGAAAGGTTTTCCTTTAATTAATACAGTATCTGAGTTTATGGCTAGTTTGACAATTTCATTGAAATCTTGTTCAAATAAGTCTGCAAAAACAGTTTCTGGTTTGAAGGTTTCGAAGAAAGAAATTGCAACTGTGAAGATGCTGTTCTCTCCAGTGAGAGGGATGGATCTGTAAAGATTTGAGACATCAAGAGATCCCCAAAAGTATTTTTACTCTGGTGATGTTGAAAGAGATAGGTTTATAATTTCTGCAAAAAATTGGATTGTGTTTTTAAGATGACAGGCGAAAAAATTTAGTAGATTTTTAAAGTTTTCAGCAAGAATCTTTGAAAGCGTTGTGGATGGCGTGTCAACAGCAGATACAAGAGGTCTACCTTTTAAAGGATCTTTGTGATCTTTGGGCAACATTGTCATTGTACTAGGTAAAGGTTCACTACAAATTACATTTTGCAAGTAAATCTTTGATTTCGAGGTTAGTTTGTTTGTTAGCAATGACAGCAAGCTTCTTATTAAATGAGATCTGCGAGGATGGTAAGATCATTTTGTTTGTTGCGGTATAATTGGCGAGATGCTCGTTGAAGAGTGATTCATAATGATCTGTGTTAAGCGCCACAAGTCTGTTTGTTTTATCTGAAGGCAGGATTGTTAAATCTTTAAGGTTTTTAAGTGTTTTTATATTACGAGTGAGAGATTTTTGTGTCGAGAGTTGCTCTTTCATGAGATACACCTGTTTCTTGACAATGTTCTTAATGTCATTTTCCATACTGCTGATGTTCTCATCGATGTCATTTGGAAGGTCCGGCATGTTGCCGTATGTTCTACGATTCTGATTGAGAAGATGATTGTATTTTTCAGCGATGTTAGAAGATATAAAATATAAATAGAATATATAATTAAACCAATAAATTTATTATAAAATATGAAATAAATTTATTATCCCCAACAATAATTATTAAATGTAATAATGATTAAAATCACTTGAAAAAGGCAGTGCCGAAAATTCGTGAGTATCAACAAACATCGATATATTACTGATTTATAGTCTTCAAACTCTTTTTTTAATAAATTAAATGTTCATATTTTTATAGGTTTTAGGAAAATATACAGAATATACCAAAATATACCAAGGTATTCTTGTACTTATATGAAGTGCAGAGTAGTCTAAACTTTTAGTTCTCACTAATTCTGTGAAGTGTAACGAGTTAATAAATAAGAATATTAAATAGCTAAAATAATGAAAATACTTTGGGATTTGTTTGATAACTGAAATATTATTTGAAGTAGATTGTAAAGTGTCATCTTCAGTGAAATCATTTGAATAAGATGAAGACTTTGAAGTTTTCTTTTTTGTGAAAGATTGGGAAGTTTTGATACCTGGATATTTAAATCAAATCATTTACATGAATCTTATGCATATAATTATGATAGAATTAATTTCTGTTTAGTAAATAAAAAATAAAATAAAGAAATGAAATTATCAAAAAATTAGGATAAAATTAGTCGAATTCATTGTTAAAGGAGAGGTTTATAATGTGGATTGCAATCCCAGAGCCTTTTTTCAATCCCGGGATCCCATCGGGATTAACCTAGTAGAATTTTGTTATTATTTGTTTGGAAAAACTGAAAACATTGTACAAAATTTAATTATAAAAGTTTTTTTTTATTTAGAAAAAAAGAAAACATTACATATTAAATTAACAAAATTCATTATTTAATATTATTATATTATAGATATAAAAAATTTGGTAAGAAAAAAAAATATTTTTTATTGACTTATAAAATGTTTAATTTAAATTAGTTTCTTTTTGACTGTTGGTCAAAAAATCCTCGAAGGAAACACAATGAATCGACAGTATCGTCGTTTAAACGTGAACGAAATTTAGTGCATAAAATTCCGGCAGCTGAAAAAGCTCACTCCGAATTTACACTTGATACTATTGATACACGAAATCCCGAAATTGATACTATCAATATTATGAATACTTTTTAAATGTGTATAAAGTCCCTTAGTAGATCATCCTGTCGTCTTAATAATTTGTGGACAGCGTTTGCATTTAGCAGATGCTTCTGTTTCTGATCTGTCGTAAAATTTCCATACTTCTAACTAATTTGTCATCGCTAAATCTGTGATAAAGTAAGAAATAAATTAATAAACTTTGAATTAAAAATATATATGTACAAAATATGGCTTTTCTTAAATTTTCTGGTAACTGCTTACCTTATTTTATTTAAAAACACTTAAAATGGTAAAATAAAAATGAGTAAATTAAATATTCTTTGCTAACAAAATAAAAATTAAATTTTTAAGTTAGCTAAAATAACAGTACAAAATCATACATACAAATGATGTAAATGATTTTTCATTTTTTTAGAAATTAGTTAATAATTAGAATGGGGTTTTCCGGGATCGGGATTTGGGATCCTGAATCGCGGGATTGCCACCTCTAGTTTAGAAAAGAAAGGAATTTTAATGTTTGTCTGTATTGATGTTGCTAAAGAAATAATTTGAAAAAGAAAATATACTTTGTAAATTAGTGAGTTTAGTTTATTTAAATTATTTTGAATCAATTAAGATGGAAAATATATTTGTTAATATTTTTGACGTTGTGTTTCACCACCAAAAGGTTGTGAAATAGAAGTTGTTCATTCTCCTTGTGACGATCTCGAGTTAAAGTTTCCGAAGCATGGATTAACCTGTGCACTGGATTTATAAAAAATTCAACCTGAAGCCCGTTTGGAATATTTAAAGGGTGAAATTGTAGTGCAAATGGGTGCTTATGGTATTTCAAGAGAATATATTTTTCGTAAAACTATTGGCCCATATTTAATTCGAGTTCGTATTAATTAACAATCTCTAGTAATCAAATCTCTTGCAATCAAATAGTTATTGCCCCAAATAGTTTCTATTAGGCATTGACACAGATCCAATATTGACTACATCATCTAAATACGAATTTCCTAATAATACTTGAATAATACATTTACTTGGATTAATTAACATAGATTATTGCACAAGAAAATGAATGGCCGAATTATATCGCAATAAATAGTACAGTCAAGCCCGCTTTAGTCGGATTAGGATATCTCGAACGTATGTCTTAGTGTTTTTAAAAGTCCGGATTTTTCACTTTTACAATTCATATAAATTTTACAACTTAAGTCGAACAAATAAGTTGTATTTTTAATTATCTCATAGCTATTGTTAATGGCATTTATATGCGTATGTATTGATTTTTTCTATATATTACGTAGATTCACTGTCAGTACGTAATTGTACTAATAGAAATTTAATAATAATGTTATTTAATTGTAATTATTAATTTGATAATTAGTTAGTTTTAATAAATGCACTTTTAAAAATTATATAAATTGAGTTTTCTTAATTTTTTAAATCTGCGATTGCTTTAGAAGTCTTAGAGGAGTACACTTTTATGATTATTTCATCCAGTATTGTCATAAAGTCTGCGCGAAATAATGGTAAAAGTAGAACGATTGAAAACTTTTTTCGTTCAATGGATTTTGTAAAAAATGTCGATTCTGGTTGTGAGTGTTCAGAAACTCTGACAGAATTATCGGAAGCTGAAATTGTAGACTGAGTTTTAAATCGAAATCAGATACATGACGACAGGAATGCAAGTAAGGTGAAATTGATGAATTACCGGTACCTATATATTGGAAGTTAACCATTTACTTAAAACAATCATTTCTTTTGCCCTCGCAAAAGGTCAAGAACCGTTCGTAGATGAAGTGAGTAAATTTAAAGAGAGATTAGAAGCATTTTTTACAAAGCTTCCGAAAAGGCAGAGATCAATTACGGAATTTTTTGAAAAAAATAAACAAGTGATTATATTATGACTTAGCGGTTTTGTTTTTATATTTTTGAATTATGTACCAATCCCATTCCTCTATGTTATGAAATAAATTGGCAACTATTCAGAATGGTTAAGTGCCATATAAACTGCTGTCATGACAATGAAATGAAAAGACATTCATTTTTATTCTATATTAAATCAACGATAAATAAAATAATACGGCAAAAACAATCTATTTGATATAAGTCGTATTTGGCATAAATCGTATGAATTACAGCATTCCTATCAAATCTAACTTAAGCGGGCACGACTGAATTTAATAGAGATTTCTTTAAATTTATAACATTTCCCAACAACTGTTTGTAAAAAGCATAATTGTTAATTTGACAATATTTTAATGAATTCCTCGTATTCTGTAATATTGGCCACATTGGTACTCGAAGACTTGTAAAATCTAATATATAAAGATGAAAGTTTATTTGCTTGTTACCCAAAGAATTCACCGCCGTTGGACCTGGGGTGCTGAAACTTTACATGTGACCCTCATTTGACTCGGGACAGGTCAACCTCAGGTGACCACACCTAGGGTACCCTAACCCTATATTTATTCCATTTTTATACATTTTCAATACAAAATTTTCTTTGTAATAAAAAATCATTCTAATATGGATTTTAAATATTTAATATTAATTTAACAATTTCCTCTTTTTAATTTTTTAAAAACTAAATTAATTTGTAAGTACCATTTTTAGAGTAAATCAACAAATGAGCAATATTGAAAATCCATTACTGCAATCTAATGTGGATTAATTCTCGCCAGTTTCATCATGATGAATTGTTTCATCATTAAAAGTCGATTTTGGTTAAGATTTTTGAATCTGTTTACTATTTTTTTAAATCGTGCGATGCCGGGTACCCCAACTAGTATG